>APFE031368564.1:10124-38837 GCA_000404065.3 Pinus taeda
TTAATGACTGAAATGACTTAAACCAGCAATGCCAAGAGGGGTATAAACACATCAGCTCCTCCATCAGGGTTATGGCATGCCTAACAGGATGCAAAAATTGACACTGATGAGACACCTACCTATGCAAATGCAAAGAGTTTTGATCGCTGATGGAGGGCTCAAGACCGACTCTAACAGAAGGCTTATACAAAATTTCAACAATAAACCTATCCCTAAGCGGTATCATCCTAGCAGTTGCATTAACTAAGGCATCGGCGATTGTGTTATGCATTTTTGGCACAGAAACCATATTGAAAGCTTGGAAGTTATAGATCAGACGACATACCTCTTGTTGATAACTTTTGTGATGAAGTGACAAACAATGTATGGTCTTATGTACCTGTCGTACCATGATTTATGAATCACCTACCACTTTGAAAAAATCAACATTGAAGCAAATGGATTTGTGCAATCCCATTATGAGTGCTTCATATTCAGCAGTGTCGTTCATGCACTCGAACTCCAAGCGGCTTGAGATCAAGTGTTTCCTATCCATTGGGTCTATCAAGACACACTAGGCTCTAGAGCCATCTTGTGTCTTTGATCTGTCAAAATACATGGTCCACAACTCATTTGTACATAGACCGCTTGTTGCGCTAGTACTACTATTGCTACTACTACTAGTGTTACAATGTATTGTACATGTTTCATTTATATCAGTTGGACAAGGAAGGAGACCCAACTATGTGTCTTGTGGGGTTGGAGCTAGTTGTGCGAGATAACACCTGAGCTATGTTTCTAGGAAGCAGTTTCTGAACATGAGTTTTGTGAAAGCCAATGGTTCGTTCTCACCATTGATGGGAGTGACATTATGTTGCATGTATCTCTCGAATAACACCCAGATCTAATTTCTTTTTCCCTGGTACAGAATCCATAAGTGTGACTAGTCTGTGGCAAAGTATCCATTCAACTTGTTGGACCAGTCTCTTCTAAGAAGTAGGCCTTATGCTTCTTGTATGTCCACAATGATAATGTTTATGCATTGGTGAACTCAACCGTCATGAGATAACTAGATGATCACATCCCATAGTTCACCAATGGTTGGTATGCATGTTCGATCTAGTTGGATGATCTGTGCAGATGTCTTGCTCCATTACACATTGATTCTCATGTCAATGGAGAGTGGCATGACGTTCACTAAATTCAACCAAACAATTGTGAGCATTACAATTAAATATTTAAAATCAGAACAAGAATGGAGGGAAAATAGAGTTTTCTTCTTCCACCCAGAGTGTGTTTAGCATAGTTGTATGTAGGCTGGGAGATGTGATTTCTCCCTTGCTGGTAGAGGTTGTGTTGTATGTGGATGTTTTCCCCAATGCACGCAATAGAATATCTCGTTGACCCTTGATCTTAGCTAACTCGAACAAAGAGATGTTTGCATGATTTTTCTTCATATCTTCAATAATATTGTAGTCAAGATAGGGTAAACTCACCGAGGTGTCTAGGGTTAGACTCGTGTTTGTACTATCCAATGGAGTGTTCTAAAGTTTACTGCTCATGGACGTACTCTTGTCTACAACTATCTTCCCGGGCTTGCTTTGTGTTTTCTGCTTTGGGACGGCTGATGTATCAACCTTCCTCATCATTTTAAGCTTTTCTTGCACCTCCACAATAGTAAGGGGATCCCCTTAACTTCTGAGATTGTATCGACCATCTTATCTTAGGGGTTTCTTCTCAGTGTTTGTTTTCTGTGTTGTGCATGCACATTGATACATGTTGATCACCTTCGCAAAACTTTATGCTTCATCAAATGCAGCATCTTCTTCATCATATTCATCTTTTGGCTGACATTGTGCATTGTTTCCCATGTTTCTCATGCCATTATACATCGAGTCCGCAACTTGCTTCCAATTCGAACAAGTCCTTTCTGTGATCCGGATTTAAATAGGAACGCAATAGATTACAGAGATAACCATAAATACATAGATGCGATAACCATAAATAAAGAGATGCAGCGGAAATAACACTTCATTTCATTAAAGGAAAATACCGAAATATGCTTACAACCAGAATTGGAAATAAACCAGCTAGGACGATGGTAGCTTATCTCTGAGAAGAGATGTGCGGCTACATGTCTCTGAACTGTTCTGAACTTGTGTTACAATGAGGCTCGAAGGCCTATTTATTATTGAGAAACAATGGAAAACCCTTCCACATTCCAAAACCGACCCTTAGAAGATGAAACGCCAAATTGTGGGCCCCGTTTTGGGTAAATTGGTACATCAATTTCCCGGGGTCGTAACTTTGGCATACGATCTCCGTTTGGACGCGTATGATAGCTCGTTAGAAACGATCTATTCGAGCACTATCATTATTGGAATGGCAACGCTGGAAGTTCCATGGACCCGTGTGCCCCCGGATTCCCCAAAAATGTCGTTTAGAGGCCTCAAAAATGGCTCCGGAAGTTTCGGGACCCGAAAAACTGCTTAAAAATAGTAAGTTGTGCTACAATTAAGGAAACTGAAAATGCTGAGAAAGACAATGGTGGGGGTCCAGATGGACTTGGCAGGTGGCCACCAATATCCACCTGGATCATTTTGGGTGATGGTCATTATGGAATGAGAAAAACTCGGGGTTCATGCGCATTTTCGTATGGAACACTGAGTTGGAGCTCTACGCAGTTTTAGTAGGGTAGCTACTATTGCCTGATGAAATGCTCCTCTTTGGCTGTCTATGAGGCTAGTTGCTAGCATATGTCTTGATTGTTCGTTGCTTCAGTTCAGATACTTCTATTGTCAAGGTCTTGAAAAGACGAGTAAGGTTTTAAATGTCACTTTCTCCCTTGTCTTTCCCCTTACTCACAGTAGCTTGGGGCCTCCTGCTCACATCTTTGGAGTTTGGTTCATCATCCTTTATGACTCTAATCACACGTAGGTCCTTTTCCACAGTAATCGCCTCTTCTTAGTTTTCAAGTAACATTGGTTTCGCAGCTTGCTTGACAAACTGTGCAATGTTGGTCAGTAGTGCAGATGTGTAGTAGTCGACAATGATGGAGTCATGAGGTTTTTTGTCTACTACAAACTTGTTCAAGATGTGGGAAAACCTATGGTTAAAGTCTTTCACATTCTCTTTAGACTCCATCTTAAGACTACCCAACTCTTTGAGCAACATGGCTAGGGTCTTGTCATCAACAAATTTTTCCAAAAACATTCTCTTGAACATACCCCAGTTCTAGATGGAGTTGACAGGAAGGCTATGATAACACATCGTGCTTAGCCATCCAAGGCACATAGAAATAATCTACATGCAACATCATCGTAATGTACCTCAAGTGTCTGAAGATTTAGGTAGAAGTTATCCAATTGGTCTTCTGCCTTCACTGTTCTGTTGGGACCAAACTTTGTCAACATCCTCTCCGAATGCTTTAGCATATTTTGAAAAGTACCCAGGAGAGCCAATGGTCCCTGAGTCATCCATTCCAAGTTTTGATCAGCCATGTCTTCTTCTTCTTCATCCTCCTCCTCTTATTCAGAATCTAATGGTTCCACCTCTGAGTTAGTTGGTTTGTATTTTCCGCCACCTCCTCTGCTATCTTCCCCTCTGCCTCCTGTGTTGGAGACTGAGCCCAAGATCATGAGGGTGTCCTCTTCTCCCTGTCAAAAGGCTTGAGGTTCCTCTTCATTCTCAACATCTTTTATCAGACATTCGAAAGTGGAAAGAACTATTTCTTCCACTAATGAGACAACAAATCCTATGGGAGTGGTCTTTGGTTTCTTTGATGCATATGGAATATCTTGTATTCCTGGGATTAGTTTGACTACTTTGGAAAACTGACGGATGAAGGAACGGACAGAGCGGAGGTGCTGATATGAAATTTCGTGCTCATGTCTGGGAGGTGAGGATTGGCCAACTTCATAGTTGTGCATAGGTGAGAGGGAGTTCCTTGACCATATGATTGATGAGTGGGGTTGAGAGAACATTCAGCCATAAACTACTGGCAGCCCTCCTTCTAGCACCAGAAATGTTGACAGTGTTGGACCCGCCAACATTCAGGGGATCTCCCTGGTATGAAGTCCCAACTAGACCTCACATAGTTTGGTGTAGGATTCCCATCCAATATGATGGCATGGTTTCCATTATCTTAAATATATGCCTTATCTCTTGCTTATCAACACATGAGAGTGCTTCACTTAGTATTCAAACAGCAAGGTTTGTGTGCCTAGTGAGTGCTTAGTGTAACCTGTGTCTAAGTTCTTTCACTGCAAAGGGAGAGGGTGAGAGTGAGTCTCAATTTGAGAGGGAATAGTCCCAACTCAAGTAGAGACACACAACATAGTAGGATCTATGCAGCTTCCGATGGAGTAGTCCACACAGATGTGGCAGTCACAAGCACAAAGTGAGCAGATAGCATGTAAAACACCAAGTGAAGTAGTCCACACGAGTGCGACGGTCATTATAACAAGCGTACAATAATGAATCTTTCTAGTGTCTGGTGGAGTAGTCCACACAGGAGAGACAACGATAACAACTTATAAAACACATTTCCAATAGTGTATGCACTAAAATAACTGAAATAGTTCAACTATCTTAGTACAAGTTAAAGAAACATGCATTACAAATGTCCAAAGAATATCTTACAAACGAATACAATATATGTGTGAAAATGTCTTGGCATGTTAATAGGCTTCTGAATTAAGCGAAAGTTCCAAGACACATTCGTACACTATACATCACTAACCCCAATAGTTGGGTGTTGGAGCCACTGCTCGCTCCTCAACGAAAATACTACAGACTCTCAAGGCTATGTGGGATGAGCCAAGGTGAAAATTCCTTTTCATGTACAAATGAGGGGTATTTATAGCTAAGGGGGAACTTGACCCTTGTGACTCTTGAACTTCCTTCATGACTGTTTGACTTACATGACTCTTCAACTTCATATGTGGGTCTCTTGGACTTCCATGTTACATTACATTGATTGCAACATGTATGGCCCATAGTATTGATGTCATCGAGATGACTCATGACATGAATCGACATGACACTGCTAGTATGTTCACGCTGATGGTGGTGTCCATGTCAATTTGTTGTGTTGCTGAGTAGTGAGTGTGCTTTTGGTGTATTGTAGCTTCACCTCCACTTGACAAGGTGTGTGGGGTCTTCGATGGTATTGATGTTCACTTGATGTTGCATGTGCATGTATCCCCTTTGCTGGTACTTGGCATGCTTCATGTGTTCATCCATTCGCGAACAAGTCTCCTAGCATGTGCTCCTTGCTCATCACAATCGTCATCGCATCATGTCTCATCCATGTACCTGTCTCTGCAATCACTCATGACGAGATGACATCAAATCCATAAATCCCCTAGTCTACCATGATGAATCATCTTTCATTTTTGGGTGCAGGTGACTCAGGGATAGGATAAGGCTCTGAAACTGTGCATAGCACATTTCAGGTCAAGATGTGAAGCTCCAGGGCACTGTCAGGAAAAAAATGTGTCGATTTCACTTAGAGGCTAGGTTGAGCAGTATGGAATAGCAGTGACGTCTGTGGGATCTAGCTCAGCTGGTAGCCAGAATTGCACAATTTTTCCGAGGAAGGCAGTGCAGGAAAGAGGAGGCACTGGCAGTGAAAACTGCACAAATTTCTAGACAAGGCTGAGATCAGGTTGCGGGTGCCTGCTAGTCAAAACTGTGCAGTTCTTGGAGGCAGTTAAGCAAGACATGACTGCACAGTTTCCAGGCTAAATGGGGTGTCAAATAGCAGGTGTGTTGTCCATGAAAACTGCGCAATTTTCAGGAGGAGTGGAGAGCAGGCCAGCAGGGGGATTTCCTAACAAAACTTCCCAATTTCCTGGGACAGTGTAGTGACAGGCAACGGGTGCTTGTCCCTCATGTCTGCGCAATTTCTTCAGGCAGTATAGACAAGTTCTATGCAGTTTTGGAGATGAGGGAAGACCTAGGTCATTTCTCAAGTCAAACTCTTCGGTTGATCAGCAGGAGGCTTGATGGATAGGCTTGTGGGAAGCGCATACTAAGATGGATTCTTGTGAAACTTATGCACTTTTTTGGGTGACAGTTAGCCAGGTTGATTCCAGAATTGCATAGTGCAGACTTCCTGGAGGACAACCTAAAGCTCCATGCGGTTCTGGGAAAAATTGCTTGGTCACTGAGGGCTAAGACTGTGCAATGCAGTTAGTGGAGGTGCAATTGATGGAGGGTGGTCCGGTCAATAGATTTTTGGAAAATTGGTTAAGTGCATGAGTCAATGAACTCATGTATACATGACCTTGTGAACACACACTCAACATGACTCATTGACAAGACACCTCAAACCACAAGACAACATATACTCGGTGTGACTTACTAAAGGGTGAGAGTGACAAGTGCGACACCTGAGATAGATCATTGAATGACCGTGACGACACTTTCATGACATTGTTTACAACTTCATGTGTGAGTGTGATAGATATTTACACATTGAACACAACTCGTACACACAAAGATAGACCTTCAACATAGCCAAAACAACATGACATTCCAATCAATATGCTAAAAGACGACCGATGATCAGTCAAGCAAAGAGGGTGTAAAAGTCAACAAGAGCTCATAGGATGAGCCCGAGTGTTTTCAATCATCAGGGAAAAACCAAGGCTCCAAAATGGATGCAAGCCAAAATTTTGGAGGGTGTTGCAGCTGCTACAACATGTACTTACACTATGATATATTTCATGAAAATATCAAAAGAAGAAAAAATAAATATTATTTTTTAGGCATGGGTTTCATGCTCAAATTATTTGGTCACCTAGGTTAAGAATGTTATTCATTCTTCTAGGGTTTATTGATTCAAAATAATATTTGTGACAATTCAATTTATAGTCCTTGATTCAAGTCCCATTTCAAATTTGAAAAGAAAATGGAAAAATAAATGTATTTGAGTCAAAAATGTAATTTTTATGTCTCCAAGACCAAGCCATCCCTTCCTCTTCAAGTTGGCCCTCAATGGGATAATTTCACCTCCTTGATGTGTATAAATAGAGACATTTCGACCTCATTTGAAGAACCAAGAAATCAAGTTCGATCTCCAAGAACATAAGTGTGAAATTCAAGAGAAGGAGAAAGAAAGAAAGAGCGAGAAAGAAGAAAATTTATTTTTTTCCCTAAAAATATGCCCTATATTCCTGACACGTGCAAAAATTTGAAGGTTTTGAAAGGGACAAAAATGCAGAGTCACTGCATGTTTGAAATTTTGAAGCTAGGGGCCGAAATTCTAAAGTTGCAAGCTTAAATTTTGTAGTTGGAGTTGTTTTGGAAGGTGTTGACTTAAGTTTACTTTGACTTGCTGGGAGAGATTGGGAAGAGGGTTGATTGGGGTCTTTTTGATGGTATTGGTCTTGTTGTTTGGGTCTTGAATCCCTCATTTGATCTGATTTTATAAGAAGAGAATAATTTTTTTTTGTTTTCCTCTTGGAGGGGTTTTCCCTGGCTTGGAGCCTACATACTGTGTTCATTTTCTACTTGTGATCTTCATTGTTTATGTTTTGGTAATTGTTTGATGAACATAACATAATAAAGTAATAAGAAAGACAACATAAGTTTACAAGAAATTATCAATAAAGAGAAATCACCCTAAGTGATGCTCGTGTTCATTTCTTAACAAGAGAACCATCCCATGTAATAGAAATCAACCCAAGCAAGGAGAAATTTGCCAACAATAGTCAAAATCGACCGAGTGAGTGATATTGTAGAGTGTGGAGAATTTTGAGCATATAGGACAAATAAATTCACCTAATAATGAAAATTAAGCCAAATAGAAACTCTTACATAGGTTCAAGAACCATCAATCTCTTGGCTTGGAAATGCATTCAGTAGTGGGAAAAATAGATCTATTATACTCTTTAGTAAACAAAGAAAACCATTATTGAAGTAAATCCTCAAGTTTATTCACATTTCCCCTCATTTACACTCATTTTTCACTAACTACCATTAAAACTAGAACTAAAATCATAAATATACAAAGTGGCAATCTTGTAGAAATCTCAGAGCAATTCAAGACACAATAGACAACATATTTACCATAGTAACTTGAATGGGAAGACTAGATTTTACTAGGGATTAGTCTATTCATCTTGGCATTCTCTGGTATAATGCTCTCATGGCTTTTTATGCTTCTTCTTCCTTGGCCCAAAAACGCATAGAAAATTAAAGTGAAGTAAGAAATAGGGATAATTCTCTCATGGCTTTTCTCCTTGGCCCAAAAACGTATAGAAAATGAAAGTGAAGTAAGAAATAGGGATAGGAAGAGAGGTAAGGGAAGGCCAAAAACCATCTCTCTCTCTCTCTCTCTCTCTCTCTCACACACACACACACACAATTATTTTTTCCCCTAATTTATCTCATTCAAATTACACATTTCCTTTTTTTAATAAAAGTTTGTTAACCTTCATAAATTCCTAATTTAATCTTGTAGGCATTAAGTCTTACACCCATTTATTGATTTGTGTCTAGTTAGGATCACACCTCCCCATTGAGAGGCTTTTTGGTCTCCAAAACCTTAAGGAAACCAATATGGATCAATGTAGTATCATCTGATTCTATGGAATGTTTATTTGACAGTTTCTCATAGCCACAGCTTCAACTCTAGCTCTAGTTCTGTCTCATGGTTTTAGCTATTGGCTTTGGTCCTGACTTTGGCGTTGTCTCAATTATTTCCACAAATTTAGAAGCATGCTTACTAACTCTTACCTTTGAGAAATCTTTGGATTCTAACTCTAGACTCAACATTCATTCCCATATCGCTCTCTATCTTGGATATGTTCCATCTTGGAAATCATGAAGCCAAGTTGAATGATGGTCTTCATGTTCAACATGACCCCAATAAGTTATGTCATCATGTATCAGTACCTGAAAAGGAAGTTTGGCCTAATTTATCTTACTAGTATCAATTGCTTCCCAACTTTGTTTGTTTCTTGCATAGGCTTTCAAGCACATCATGGAGTTCTCAAGAACTCTTCCCTCTAAGGTAATTGACCCCATGCATCAATATCGAGCATATATTCAAGAAGGAAAACTTATTTTGGAAAATTGTATGTAGCTAACGGAATGGGGATTCCTAGTTGGTTGGAATCCACTCATTGTCCTCTTCAACGGTGATGTTAAACTCATGTGATACCATCTCTCCTTGGATAACTTCTCCTTGATTGGAGATGCGGGAAGCTCTCCAACTGTAATAGGCTTCACTTTCTACATGCTACTCTTGGCTATGTAGTTTCTACGGTGAAGCTCTCAGTGAAGTCACTAATGCTTCACTTCCTAATGTCCACTCATTTTGTAATGTTGACAAAATTTTGTTTTGTTGCCATAATTATTTCCTAACATACTCCTCTCTATTGATAAATACATTAGGGAAGAAACATTAGGTTTTTGAATTGATTTCTCTTATTATGACATTATCTTGTGATATTTATTTATTAGTTCTCATTTCCAATTATCTTGTTCTTATCATCAATAATAATGCCAATCAAGGAAGATCATAAAAAAAAAGAGGACACAAGATGTAGGCACTCACCCAAGAGTAAAACCCCTATGAATGGGAAAACCCAATCAACTATTCCACCAGTATATTTAATTCATATTGAGACAACTAGGACCTTTTTGAAAAAGAAAAAACTCTCCATCCATCAAGTCAATCTTCAAAACTTTAACCAAAATCTTCAAGCTCCTTCTGCAATATTGGCTTCTAAATTTGGTTTTGTAATCATATCATGCTTCTTTTGTAATATCTGCTTCTAACTTTGGTTCTGAAATCATGACAAGCTCCTTTTGTAATCTCGACTTCTAACTTTGTTTCTGCAATAATAATCATCCTCGCATATGTGACAGAGTAATAGATAATTTTTTAGACATCCTTTCTTTATTAGTTATGATCATTTCCTCATATTGATAACAAAAGTTACCCTCACACTTTCTTCTATTTATATAAGTTGCAAATCCCTTCTTTTTTCAACAATAGCTCGAATGGAAATTGTATATATTATATATATTATATATATATATATTACATACACACACACACACACACTTCTTGTTGTGAGGACGTGACTCTTCAAATAGGCCGACTTGACAGCTTCTTGAAGCCAACTTGATGGTGGTGGATTTTACATAACTAAATTATATAAATAAATTTATTTCTTCCAAATGATAGTGATAATGACATGAGACATAAACCTAGAAGCCTACAATTTAGACTTGGCCTATTGACCATTGACCCAAGCATGAAATCCATGCTTTAATAAGTCAATTTATTTTAACGATAAAAAATTATTTTTCTTTCTTTTGACAAATACAATTATGAAGACTGACAGTAGTTACATTCTTCAACACTCTCCACATGCCTATCAACTCATTATTGGGTTCGAGAACTCTTATTTTCCTTGTTCCTCTAAAACCAATTAGGTTCGTGGAATATGCATTTCTTCTCCCAGCAAGATGCCTCAAGATGGTAGTTCTTCCCACCAAATGAACAAGCCTTTGAGTACCAACAACTGACAATGTTATGGCCTCTCTTCTTGTAGTAGTGACAAAAAATGGATGTCTTATTTGATTAATACCTCTTGGTATTCTTCATCTTCTTTCCTTGGATAATTGGCTTGCCACTTCTTATTAGTGATGGTGCAAGATGAGTATTCAAGCTCTTCTCATTGTTTCCCTTTCTTTAATCTGCCTCAAGAAGTCTAAGGCAGTAGTGGGCTATCACCTTCACATACTAATACTCTTTCTCCTAATTAGAAAGCCAACTATAGCATGTCATTAACCTTGGCCTTCTCTATGGCTATCATGGGGCTTAGGATTCCTTGATTTCTCTTTCCTAACCCTTTTCCATCATAGCCCATATGCCTTAGGAGCTTGGAACCAATGCCTCTGGTATGATTTTCAAGGTCACCAATCCTCTCTAGAGAAATTTATATAGAAGTTGGCCTTACCAAGGTGCACTTAATCATGGTGTTGGCTTCAATAGTGACAATGGAAGCGTCCTTGCTTCATGGTGCTCTTGAATGGATACTTGGAGATTTCCCAAGCCCTTCTCTACTAAATTTTGTCACAGTTGTGCCATCATCTTAGAAAACCTATATTCTTTCTAGTTATCCATCTAGATGATTTTACCTTTGAAGTATACAAGTTACATTATGTTCTTGTCCAAATCTGACTTGACCATATTGAGGGAGTATTGGCATTCATTAAACTTATTATTAAGAAATGGAAATAGTTTGGTAGAGGTCGCAAGGTTCTTCTCCATGTCACCATCCTCTTGTTTAACATTTGGACCTACTCCTTCAAGTATTCATTATCTTCCAAACCTTAAGCATTGATAACCCTCAAGCCCTTATACTTTTCTTTGTTTTCCTAACCCATGCTAAAATCTACAATGTTTTGTTCAAAATTATAGTAGTTGACGTGATCAAGGTAGAATTAATCAAATATCTTCTGACCCATAAATGAGGGACATATAGCCCACTTGCTTCACCAACATGAATGCTCTGCGAGATTTACAAAAACAATTGGCTCTATCATATTCCCTATATGAGGATCTCTACAATTGCCTTGTTATTCAATGGCATGTAAGTATGCAACATGCCAAATAATTCTCTACACGAATAGATATATCTTTCTCTGTGTATCCCACATATAGTATAACCAACAAATGAGAAATTATATATAATAAGTGAGACTCTAAGTTGTTTCTCTATTGTTGAGCATCAATGGGAAAAATGAGCATCTCTATTGGTTGTCTTCAACGCTTGGAAATTCTCAACAATAGAGCACCCCACTCCGCCTTTACTGCTAGCAAAGGAAATAAGTTTTACTCCTTACAATGCTATATCTAGCACTCTAAATTCTCATCAATTGAATTATTGGAAAACAATGTCAAATATTGAATAGAAAGGAACAACACCAACTACCCAACACGTCATTTTTGTGTCTCATTTGAATTCAAAACAATTTCAACCACTTACAAATCTAAGGAATAATAATGAGCTAGACATGAATTGTCAAATGGAACACTGCAACTCAATATTACCATGATTAAGAGTTATACAAGGTTATACTCTATGCACATTGGCATGGTTGCATAAGGCTCAAACAATGCAATTCCCAATTAAAGAACCATCAATCTAAATATATGGAGGCACATAAGTGTCAAATTATACAAAATAGAACTTTGAAATACATTTTCACCCTCTTCATAAGTAGCTAAGAATGCAAGACTTAAACAATGGTCTGGATACATGATCACATATTTCTCACAATAACATGGCATCTAAATTATGGTTGTAGCATTAATAAAGGATAGCAATGACTATTTTCTTGTATAGATAGGATCCCACCTATGAGCTTCATGTGAAAATTCATACTCTTTCTTAAATAAAATATTGTCTAAGAGAGTTAATATAGTTCCAACTGCAGATAATGGTTATACCTAAATTTTAATCACACACCTTTGCCCATCACACTAGAAACTAACTAACACACCCAACAATCAAATGAAATACCTAGTAGTTCATCGCAAGTTCCCAATAGTCAATTATATTACCCAAATATGGAAAGAAGCATTATGAGAAACATGTACATTCATCATATAGCCTCTAGGTTTTTTCTCTCACTAAAGAAAATCAAGACATGATGGGTGCCATATTTCCCCATAAAAAAATAGGAAAACCAACTTGTTGAAGGCTCTAAATTCTTTGCCTCAATATTATAAGGGAGATCACTCATTCAGGACCTTAGAGCATCTCCTTTTCCATTTGGAATGGTGGTTCCAACTAGTTAAATTAGGTCTAGTTACCTTCTCTCTATCTCTATTGGCTTAAAGTATGAATTTCACTTACCAATAGAGAAGAGACATCAGATATGCCCTCTTGTTGATCAAGCAAGATGATCTAGGGCTCAGTCAAGCCACAATTAATTTTTTCCCCTTTGATAAGAGGACTTCTAGGAATGTAGAATTAAATCTAAATGCAAGAAAAATGAAATAAATCCTAATCCTATCTCGATTAGGAAGATATATATCTAACCCAACCAAGAGAAAAGTAATTAAATGATTGATATTTCAACATGCCTGGTTTATGATGAATATCTAGAAAATGAAGTATTTAAATTAACTGATATTATAATTTACCAAACATGTTATTTAGAGATTTATTAACAATGAATGATGAACCAATAACATTAGGAAGTAGTTCCCATAATGCTAATGGAAATTAAATCAGAATTAGATAACATAATTATGAATAAATAGTTACTCAGGAATCTGATTTAAGCATAAGTGGATTAGAGGAAATTAACAATAGATCTATGAAACAAATAGATTAAATAGCTAATCTGTAAGACATGAATTCATATATACAATAGTGCATAATATAAATCCAATTAACATAAAATTGTCATCAAAAATGAATTTCATATTAAAAATAATAGTATTTCTAATACAAATAAATTTGAACATGTTCTCCTACTCTATTCTTTGAATCTAGTCTCCTATAATCTTCTCCAAAGCATAAACTTTGCTAATAAAATCAAGAGTTGCAATACTACAAGATCTACCTCTCATACACAGTTCATAAAGGAAAAAGACAAATCCCAATAATTCCCAAATCTGAGATTGATCCTCTCTACCTACAACCTGCAATCCCTACTACAATAGTGTTTTAAGAATTACAAAATTGCAGAAGAGGGAAACCGTTTGCACATTCTACAAACCATTATTTATAATTTACAAAAATCAATTCCAAATAGAAGAGTTGTTGAAGGGTAATTTTGCTCCCATAATTTTCATTGGTCCAAACTCATTTTATTATATTTCTAGAGCAATTCCATTGATTGAAATATTCTTTTCCTTGTCTCTTCAACTTTTTTCCTGCCAAAACCTGTCAAAATTCAATTAAATTACGAATTAAAATCAAAATATCTCCAATCAAAACTTAATTAAATAAATAAGTAAAAGGAAATTTGAGTTTTTCATTGATCCCTATAACTATCTAATTGTTCAAGGAGAACATAGTTGAATGGGTATGTATTCAATAGAGGTTATGAGCAAATAAAAATGCAGAAAAATAAACTTAGAGAATTAATGTTGTTTAAAACTTTGGAGCTTGATCTTCTGTTAAATTTTATACTCACTAAATGACCAAATCTGGTTATGCAACCACTTCAAAAATATTCTCCATGATTTTATCTTTCCAACGAGCCATCATGGGCCTCATTTTTCCCAGTAAAACTCAACTTATGAGCTTCCAAAGTTGAACTATCAAAATTTCCAGAATTCTGGAAAATTTGTTACCTAGTCTAAAATTAGGAAATTAAAATCTAATTCTAAATTAAATTACAATTATTTCTTAATTAGTATTAATTTGTTTAATAATCTTGGTAGGACTACATCTTCATCATTTCTAATATATCACCCCAATTGGGGAGGGGAATTGAATCAGTGACTTCACATCAAAGAGTGCCTTAACAGAGCACCCGATCACCATCTATCCAAGACCCCACAGACTTAATTATTATTAATTTAATTGTAATTACAAAATTAAATTAATTATATACAATTAAAATAAATTTTGATTAAAAAATAAAATTAATTAAAATTATTGAACACTCCAAAGGGGAAGAGCTCGTGGGAATGACTGTCACGGCTAGGGTTATAGATTGTAAACCCTGAAGTCTCTGTAGCTCAATATCACAAAGGGACAAAGAAATCGATTGTACCTACCATGAGCAAGCTGGCTGACAGAGAAATGAGTGTGGAAATAGGGGGAGATATCCCCTCCTACAAGAATGTAGCAGCAGGAGAAACAAGCAATCGTGGAACCACAGCGATTGGTCACCAAGGAGGCAGTGACAAAGGACCTCCAGTTCTGGGTGCCCAATGGAAAGCACAGATGAGGAGTTAGTGTTTTCCTAGGGCCACGAAAAAGTCGACATTCATTATACCCAATAAAAAACTGGAAGCATACAGGAAATACATGTAAGAACATTCCCTAATATGCAATTTTATTGGGTTTGGATGGCAGAAAGGGATCTGGCCAAATTGATCCACCATAAATGGTAGCCCAAAGGTCATGTAGAGCTGAAGCTGGGAGCCAAAGGCTTCTTCACAGTAATATTCTCCAATCTAGAAGACAAGGAACGAGTCTTTGAAAAAGGCCCATACTTTTTCAACAACGCAAGTCTCTTTATGAGGCACTGGGAAGAATGCTACAACCCAGATCATGAAAAACTCCTAGCGGCACTTATTTGGGTTCAATTATTTGCTTTGCTTGTCGACTTTTGGGACCCAGCAATCCTTGAAGGCATTGGCAACTCCATCGGGAACTTCATCAAGGTTGCAGACTCCACCAAAAAGGGAAGATACACTTCATACGCTCGGATCTGTGTTTATATGAACATAATAGAGCCATTGCCATAATCCATAAAGTTGGAATACCACGATGAGGTGTGGCGGTAGCCTCTAGACTATGAACACATACCTTTTAGATGTCACATGTGCCATGAGTATGGACAAATATTTCATGCAATCACTTTGAACAAGCAAGAACTGCCAGAAGCCTCTAACACCAATGGGGAGAACAGAGAAAAAGAAGATGCAGATGGATTCCAAGAAGATCATAGAAGAAAAAGAAATTAGAAAAATTCATAGAACCCTAATCAGGGACCAAGTGGAAAGGGCCACCGCAATCAAAATCGCTATAAGATCCTACAGGGGGACAAGGAAAGTGTCAAAACCCTCGCGTCGAAGACAGGCCCGAAAACCCAACCAAACCCCCAAAGGGGAGGGAGAAACACCAAATGAAAAGCGGAAGAGGAATCATAGGAAAAAAGGGTAACCATGCAAATAGTGGACCAAGCCAATATGGAGATCGACAGCCAGAAGGAAGACCTTAGGACGAAATAACAAGTGACGAAATGAGTGTTGAGCGAATGGAAACACCTTGATGAGGTATTTATCCCAGAAGATCAGAAATAGTTGTACAAATATACAACTCAGCAATATCAGGCCAAGCAAGGCATGCTAGGAACGGATCAACTAGAACACTTGGGATCCCAAGCAAGCCAAGTGATGGAGCAAGGAACTCGAGGGAAAGGAGGAAAGAAATGAGGTAGGAAGAACTTGAGCGAGTCCATTCAAATGCTAGGGGAAATGTTGATCAATTCTAGAAGGATGGTGTCGTTATCAGCAGTTTTCCATTAACTCAATAAACCTTTGAAATGATAATCACATCTTGGAACCTCCAAGGCCTCAGCAATAGAGGAAAAAAATGGTGCCTAAAGGAGAGACTGCAAAAAGACAAGACGAGTATCATGATACTTCAAGGGAAAAGGATTACATAAGTCAAGCTCAAAGAAATCCTAAAGAGTTATAACCCCTATTATGAGGTAATTTCCCAAGATGCTAGAGGCAAAGTTGGTGGTCTGGATATCTTTTGGGATCTAGTAGAGGTAACATTTGAGTATTGGGTTAGTCTACTCAGGATATTATCAAGTAAGTTTAGACATGTGGGAACTAGAGATTGGGTCCTCCTGACAGGGGTTTATGGACCTTGCATTCCAGGAGAAAAAGGGGTCTTCTTACAGATCCTCACCAGTCTGATGGAGGTACCTCACATTCCAGGAGAAAAAGGGGTCTCCTTATAGAACCTCACCAAAATAAGGGAGGTATACCCTGAAGACCTCTAGATAGTCACTGGAGATTTTAATATGATAACATCGTTGGAAGAAAAAGGAGGAGGTATTCATCATATTGAGATAGATAAGGAAGCATTTGGGGATTTCATAGAAAACCTGTACTTAGTGGAACTATAGACGAATAATGGAGTTTACACATGGAACAATTGTTGGGGAAGAACCCATCATATTACCTCATGGTTGGACAGGTTTTTGGCCTCGAAGCATATCATTAGCAGAGACATTTTCTTCAAATCCCATGCATTGTCTCAGATCACTGGCCCATATGATTGGAAATAGATTTGAAATTTGGACCGAAGAATCACCCATTAATATTCGAAGCTTTCTGGCTATGAGACCCCAACCTAATGAAGAAAATAGAGGAATGGTGGATTATCATTGAGGAGAAAGGAAGAAGTTCCATGAATACCTTCCAACTGAAGTTAAAGGAGATCAAACACAAGATCAAGAAATGGAATCGCGAAGAGTTCAGTCATATCGTGAAAGACCAACACCAGCTGAATAATATAATCTGGTATTTACAACAATTGATCATCCAAAATGATCGAACGGATAGCCTCACAGTGGAAGAAGGGAATTCAATCAATCATCTAGAGGAAAGGATTAAGCATGAGGATATTTTATGGAAGCATAAATCCAAGGTCAACTGGCTGAGGGAATGAGAATGGAACACCTGCTTCTTTTATAAAGAAATGATTCAGCACCAGCAACAAAACCATATTTATTCCCTGAATAACGAAGATGGAAACTAGGTATTCCAACACAAGGAGATGGAGGATCTATAGGTTCGACACTTCAAATCCACCCTAACAGAACCAACTCAAGTCTGCACAGAGGCTACTCAACGGATCATGAGGAACATTCTACGACCTATCTCTAGAGAACATAATCTAGCCCTCATGCGTGCAGTGATGCTGGAAGACGTCGAGGAGGTGGTGAAGAAAATGGTGAAGAACAAGGCACCCAGACTGAACGACTTCAACATGGAATTCTATCAGGCTGCTTGGAACTTTATAGGGTTGGATATACTAGATGTGGTGGAAGAATCGCACCAGAGCCAAAAGGTATGTCCTAGCTTAAATGTGACATTCATTGCTTTAATTCTGAAATCCTCTAAATCTGAAGAACCTCAAGGCTTTAGACCCATTTCTCTCTGCAATGTCATATAAAAAATCATAACCACGATGATTGCTAAATGCCTAAAGCCTCTACTTCATCATCTCATCTCCCCCAAGCAAACAGGTTTCTTTGAAGCTCAACAGATCCTTCATGTATTTTTCACTTTCCAAGAAATAGTGCATTATCTCAAATCCCAAAAATTCCTAGGTGTGATGATCAAGCTAGACCTTTCCAAGGTCTATGATCGCCTAAGATGGAAGTACCTCAGCAATGTCCTCAGGGATTTCGGTTTTGATCAGAGATGGATTAACTGGGTCTAGGCTTTGGTTTCATCCCCTGTGTTCTCCTTTCTTCTCAATGTCTCCCCCTCTCAAACTTTTAAACCCCTCTCCCCGTTTCTCTTCATTATTGTTGTTGAAGGTTTCGGCCACTACCTTAAGACCAAAGCTAGAAATTCCCAGATAAAAGGTATGAGGATATGGGGCAATGACCTCCCCATTACATATCAGCAACTTGTAGACGATATCATGCTATTTTGTCATTTGTCACTTCGCGAAGCTCGCCACATCAAATAGGTACTCCTTGTCTTCATGGAGGCCTCGGGGACAATGAACAACAGTGATAAATCATGCATTTTATTTTTCAATACTCCCAGAAAAATATAGCCTTATCTAGGTTGGGTCCTAGGGTTTAGTATTGGAACTTTACCTTCCAAGTATCTTGGAATGCCCCTGATGCTAAACTCACTAAAGACCTCCTGGTGGAAATCCCTGCTCCAAAATATTACGGAAAACTCAGTGGTTGGGCTTTTCGATGGTTAAATTGGTGGGTCAGACAGTCCTTCTCAAAGGAGTTCTCCAATCTATCCCAATCTATCAGCTCTCAGGGATGGCAGTGCCATAAACCTCTTGCACAAAGATGGTGGAACATTTAAGAAGTTTCTACGGGGAGGAGCTTCGAAAATTAAAAAATGGGAGTTGGTATCCTGGCCAAACTTAACAAAGCATAAGATGGATGGAGGCTTGGGCGTGTGAGATTCTTATATCCTAAACCAAGTAATGGGGGCTAAACTATGGTCGCGTTGGATGGGAGGCGAAACTGATCTATGGAAAAAAATATGGACAAGCAAATATAATATGCCTGTCAAAACAGAAGATATCTTAAAATAACGAGACCCCCCCAAAGGATTGGTTATATGGAATTTGGTGGCCCAAAACAGTGACCTTATTCAACAACACTTCTTTTGGGAAATCAGGAATGGGAAAACAGCTTTGTTTTGCCAAGACTCATGGAATCAATGGGATAAACTTCTGAGTAAACAAGACCTAAGAGACTCCTTTCTATACACAACTTGGAGGAACTTTTATACGATGGAACAATTTTGGAAAACAGACCAAGCATGGGAAGTTTGGCAGAGATGGAAGGAAAAATCAAACTAGCCACAAGCCCTGGAATCGAACCAATGGAATCAGCTAGACAAGGAGTTAGACTCAAGAAAAATATCTATATTAAACGGACCATATATCCTTAGATGGGGGTATACTACCAAAGGGACATTCACTATCAAAGAAGTGTATGATCTAAGGGCAGGCCGATATTTGGGAGGCTAGGACTAGACATGGAAGAAGATATGGGGAGGGGGATGGTGGCTGAAGGTGGCCTACTTCCTTTGGCTTGTGTGCAAAGGCCGCATTCTTACCTGGGACCAGCTCCAAAGAAGGGGCTTCTATGGGCCGTTGCTATGCAATCTATGCAATACACATATTGAGGACCTCAAATATATACTTAACACATTCCCATATGATGAACAAAAATGGAGACATGTGGAGGACCTCTTTGGAAGAATGGATTGGGACAAGCAAAGCATTCGAGAAACCATCCTCCTATGGAGAACAAGGATTTTCTCCAACCTAGTCATAAACAAGGCATGGGGACTCACATTGGGACTAACACTATGGGCCATCTGAAAAGAGCGGAATTGTCAAATATTTAAAATCAACTTATTCCTCAGGAGGTGGTATAGGAAGGGATCATACAGAACATCAGGGAAACAATTATGGCAGAGAAGTGGTACCTAGAGGACTGGCAGGTTCCACACGAATATATTCAGATATTGAACATAGCTCTCGCAATGATAGCTCAGTCCTCCTGGAAGGTAACCTTGAGGGAAGCAATTTCCCTTAACTATTACACTAGCCCACAGAAGGGATTTATGAAGTTAAGTTTCGATGGCACTTCGAAACAAAATTTGGGCCCAGCAAGCCTAGGAGTAATTTTTCGAGACCCTAGAAGCAACACCACTCTCATATATGCAGATCATTATGGGTTTGCTAGAAATAATGAAGTTGAATTCGCAGCTGTAAGGCAGGGCCTTCAAACAAAAACAAAAATGAGATACAATAATATTGTAGTGGAAGGTGATTCGAGGCTAGTAATCAACACGGTGAAAAAAATTAAATCAAGGAACCAAATGGGAAAATCTCAGCCACAGTTGGAGAACAATAAGGCTAATCGAAGAGATATGAAACCTCATCATCGAATTCAACTATATAATGACTAATCTCATCAGGAGGGATGGTAATAAAGTAGCAGGCTTCCTTGCAAATTGGGGATGTAGTCATCAAAATATACCTCTTGAGAAAGTATGGTTGAATCAACCAGAAGATGATCAGTTTTTTCCCTTGAAGGACATCCTAGAGCATGACCATAGAAAGAGCGCTTAAGGCATACAAACCCCTAATCGGGGTGTGAGCTAGCAGACATAGCCATTAAGGTTGTCATAATGAAAAGGACACCAAGGAATGGTGCCACCGCCGCCCACACGCTTGAAGCACAGGGCGCGGTGGTCGGCGACATGTTTAAGGCAAGAAGGACAAGGGAAGGTGGCAATTGCATGTGACTAAGTTTACTAACCATGGAGAAGGATAAAGGTTTGGAGGCTGTAAGAACAAAGGTGACAATGGTGAAATTGGAGTAGTGGCTTTGGGAAGGAAAGGTGATCTGACGACTCCAAACGTGGGTTACCGAGTATGTTAACTAGTTCTGCCTAAAATCCATTATGCTTCCCTACTCCTGGTCTATTATTTGGGGTTTGCATAGGGGCATGGAGTTTGTGGGGGAGATAAATTAGGGTGGTGTGATTAGCCTGGTGGCAGGGGTCTATAGGAATAATCCTAGTTCCATGGGTTATTCATGGGTGTCACTCAGTTTCGACATTCTACTCTCTCGCATGGGGCTTATTAGGTTGGGTCGGGAGGGGTTATGCCCGAGCGAATTCCAGTTTCTAGTCTGCCTAGAAAACCTAGGGGTCGAGGGTAAGGAAGTTGAAATTGTCTTTGTACTAAGGCCAATCTAATTCTTGGAATTCTCTTAGAAGGCTAGGAAAATTTGGGAGCCATGGGCCCTAAGGGAAGACGTCAATCCCTTAAGGGGAGCTAGTAGTGGGTGACCGTCACAAGACGGGGTCTTCTGAAATTGGGGAATTGGCATGCTTAGAATGTTGGCCAGGCCAGCCTCGGCCAGCTGAAGGGAAGGGGGGTGGCTAGAAAGGTGTGGTTTGGATGCCTCGTGGAGGTCAAGGTTCAGATGTCAGGATGCCAGGAGGACCAAAGTCAATCCAAGTTGAGGCTAAGCCACAGGGAATGAGAGGAAGGGTAATCAGCAAGGGGCAAAGGAGATGAGGGGCATGGTTCCTATAGGCTTGGCCTCCAGACTAAAGGCTCTATAGGTGGCCATGCACCTCACTTTCAAGACCACGGTCAAAGCGTGAGTAACGCAGGGGTCATGTCGGGGTATCTTGGGAATCACAGTTGGGGGCTCCTTACGCTCAGGGGTTATGCACATAAATCATGGATGGAGGATTTGATGCATTTGCAGAACCTTTGGATGACAGCAATACAAAAAATAATGTTTTTGAAATTATGGTTTATTGTTCCCGTAACAGGTCCACTGAGAGGTAACTCTCCTTGAACAAGAAGAGTACATAGGCTAGTTTCTAGCCAACGACAAAAGTTGGCTAGAAGGTACAGGGGCATAGAGGCAATGGGTCGAGCAGTGAAAGGCAAGGGCCAAGGGAAGAGATCGCAGGGGAGTGAGACTGAGGCCAAGTTGAGCACTATGGGTAAACAACGAGGCAGAAAGCTCATGGCCAACCTAATCCAGGAAGCAGAGGTTGCTTATGTGGAGGAACCAGAGAAGAAATCAAATAGCTCATAGTAGAATGCTAGGAAGATATAAATCGCCAAGCGAGCGTGGATGCAGCTGACGTGGAGGATTAGAAGCTCCTAGTTCTAGATTTGGGACACACCAGAGGTCGAGAGACGCAATAAAAGCAGACCTTATATCTATATTGTCATATGAAATACCTCCTGGGCAAGGCCATGGAACAAATCTAGATGATTGCTCTCCAGGACTTTCCAAATTACAAACAGAACTTTCAAAAGTTGCAATTTCAATTGCAGAAATAGGATGGCCGCCTCGACCATATTGAGAAACATTTCCCATGCTTGTTCTTGCTGACTAAGCTACCAGGCTCCAGCGCGAAAGATCCGGCCCTGACTACATCGGCATCCACCGAGTAGGAGGACTAGAATGTTGGTTCTCAGTCTTTTTTCATTAGTTTTCATGCGGATAGATTAATTTGCAGTTTTCAGTCATATATATATAGACATCTAGAATATGGTTGTGGACATGACAATCAAATTTATATAACTTTGATAAATAGACTAAATATTTTTTTCTACTATATGACTTATAGTGTGGTTAGGTGGTCAACATACTTGGTTTCGCGATGGGAAAGTTGAGACCACCTAACCAGGTTCTGTGTGGTTGTAACATGCTTATTTATTTTATAATGAAAAAGAAAGATCTACCAAACTTTAAAAAAAAATTAAAATTAAAATTAAATTATATTATTATTATATATTTTATTATAATTAAAATTAAAATATCATATATAATAATTATTATATTATAATTTTAATATGATTTAATTATAATATAATATAATAATATAATAAAACTCAAATCCAAAACCATAGGGTGACTTTGGAATAAAGAGGAGGAAGAGGGTTTAATGGAGGTATGGGAGTCATAAGGTGAGGACGGACATGTGACGAACGAGCGGGAGTCATAAGGTGAGAAACATTATATTAAAATTAAATAGTCGCGACATAAATCATATTGAATATTGGAATAAATGAAATACCGCAAGTTTTAATATGTGCGCTATACCAAAAACCCGATATTTGATATTCCAATATCAGATATATCAGAAATATTGAAACTTTTTATATCGGGTTTTTCGTAAAGGAAAGGAGGAGGTGAGGTGAAGTGGGATCCACTTTGGTAATTAAAAATCCTACAAAATGAACTACAACCACTTCGCATTTTTTAGATTTCAGTTCTCGTAATTTCTTTTAAAATCAAGAATTAGAATAAATTACCGAGGTCCCAAAAATCTATAATTTTAATTGTTCTAGAATTTGGTTGGGCTATTTGATAGGACCGTTAGCTAAATATGAAATAATTAGTGAAAATTGACTAAGAATTAATATTTACAATGAATTACTAATTTAATTACAAAAAAATAAAATATTATACATTTTGTACATTTTTTAACCTAAGTGGTAAGAATTATCGAACTTCGGATGAGCACCATTTGCAAATTGTGTAACTAAATGAGATGAAACGAGTGCCAGTGGAAAGCTAATGAAAATTCGAACTCAATGAAGCAATCAAAAAAAAAATATGATGAAAATGAAAAAATGGCAAAATTGTAGGACAGTTAACCAAAGAAAATATTAAAAGGTTATTTAGCCAAAAATTTACGGAAATGGTCCCCATTATTTGAAGTAAATAAGTCAAAAATGGGGGTTGTTGGGTTTTCCCTACAACATTGGCGACACACTAGGAAGAACCAGTTATCTCTGGTTAAAGATAATGAACTTTAATTTACCCAAATGTTAAAAATAATAGAGTCCATTGAATTGTCAAACAATAAAATATTTAAATGGGCCCACATAAATAGATTAAGCAATATGGGTTTGAAAAAATAAGTACTCAAAATTAGACTTGAGTTAAAATCATGAATCCAAATTTTGGGAAAATTTTATTTTAAAATTACCTCGTATGAGAAATAGAAGAAGGTAGAGATAGGAGTTTTTTTAAAGTATGTATACATTGTTATGAATGTTCTCTGACATTGCTTCCCTTCTAGCGAGCTGAACAGTACCCTAGCGAAGTTGTCTTTTATGTTATACAAGCCTAGCCTCGCTTCCAGTGAACGTCCATAGCCTCGATGGTTTACTTATATTTCCCGTGCTTCCTCTTTTAATCACCCTTTTGATAAACACATTTGCGATCTTTTAGTTTATGATGTACATAAGTGAAAGAGGTGTGATGGTAAAAGAGACTTATGTTAATGGATATAATACTTCCATAATGTTGACTCCAAATTCTTTCCCTGCAACTATCAAATAGAGGCTTTATAAAGTGGAGGGGTGGGAGGGATTCATTGAGTTGAAATCATATTAGTTCTTTCCTTGAAAAGGAAAACCATATCACTTATAAAGTATGTGTGTTCCTCCATGAAAAAAAATTAAAGTGAGAGGGCTTTATGGTTCCATAAAGATATATCTTTAATGATAAATTAAATTCACTGAAATAGACTGAGTAAAGATTTCCCATGTATGTCAACCATTCTTGGGTGAGGAAAAGGCCTTCCACATAAATCGTGGTGGAGTCATCAAAATCAAGCCAAAATTGAAAGAAAAAAGAAAATAATTCCAAATTGAAGTAAAAGGAAATCAGCAAACTAAAAATGTAAACATGAAAAAAGCAAAAGTTGAAAGAAAAATCCAAATTTAGAGAACTAAATCCAACAAGATTAACTATATAAATGTCTCAACAAAAGAGTAAAAGAAGATAAGCATGTGAATGTTCCTTCTTTTGTTGAGATCTTAATAAATTTTATCTTGTAGAGTTATAAGAAATTAGGCTCTCAAAATATAAAGAGTGAATAGCAGTGATAAGAGATAATAAGCTAATGAGAAGCCTCTGCTTGCTGCAAATTTTTTTGTTCCAAAGAAAATCTTGCATAAAAGTATCTTAACCATTTTCCAATAAAAGAGATACTTAATAAACAGATTAGAGGTTCTGAAACTCCCTAGTTTATCTTATTCGATGAGGATCATTACTATTGTTCCAAAACTCAAATGCAAACAAAGAGAATAAGCTCCAAATCTGATTTGGTAGAGGTTTGAAAAGTTTATAGAGAGCTGCAAAAATAGAGTTTAAAATCAGCAAAAAAAAAAAAAAAAAAAACCAAAAGTAAAGAAATGAAAATGAATGAAAGTGGGCATATGAAACTTACCATTGGAGAATTTCATTTAATACTACCTGAGAGATATCATCTTCTCCAATAAAATATAAATTCTTCTTTTAATTAGAATTAAAAGTATGAAGAAGTTTAATTTTCTGAAATCTTATTGACCCAAAATCATCATTTATTAAATCTAGACTAAAGCAAGAAATAAACTAGAAGAAAACAATGTTTCATGTTCAATGAATCTAAAGTAGAACAAACTCATAGAAATGAGAATGAAAATATGCTTCTTTATGAATTGCAGGAATGATTGTTTTCTCTGTTTTTTCCATTCTGAATTTATATTAGCCCCAAAAGATTGAAATCATTTCAAAATCTTAAATAATGTAGCAATGAAGAGGACTTGAATCTTTATATAATAAGTACATAGCAATTGATCAAAAATTCAAATAAATGAGAATTCAAACATTAATTAACCATGGTTCATTACCTTTACCTGTTTCAAATTCCTTATCAATTACTACATTACCATAGTGGTTTCTCAAGAGTGCCTTGAAAAGAAAATGAAGGTGCTCACTAAAAGATGATTGAGATAATAAAATGTGCATCCAATAATGAGTCAAAGGAAAAAACGTAAACGAATCACAGGGGATGAAATTTCTCATTACCGAAGCAGATTGTCAAGAAAAGTAAAAGAGGTCCATATGCATACACCATGAAGAATGTGTATCCCTATAGTCACAAAGTCATCCTGATGAATGAGTTCTTGGATTTGACAAAATTATAATTAAAATATATCCAAGCTCTTGACCACCATGATAACATGAAAGTAGCATATATATACAAATATAAGCAAACAATACTTCATGTGAGCATAGTGAAAGATCAAAATGAATTGATTAGAGACCTATGAAGATACTTAACTCGATATTCTGAAGTTCTAAGTTTCCAAGAGAATCAAAGTGAAAGGTAAGAGCTCAAGTTTTCAAAAAACTCTCAATGGGAAAAACTCCGATGAAAAAAAACCTTGCTTCATAATGTTTCTGATGACATTTGATTTCGGAAGTCTAATTAAATTTCACCTCTAATATAAGAAATCTCGATATTTAGAATATTAAAGGGAAGCAAGATCTTGGAACAAATTTTTTTGTAACTTTTACAAACAAAACTTACGATATTGACGATGCCTGATAATGAATTCTTTTTAAAAGTATAATGTGGAAACTTTTCCTTTATAGTACATCAAACATTCATGTATCAGAGGTAAAAGTTTCATAAGAGTTTATAAAGTAGTTCCGATGACTTTCATTATGATAATGAGATAACTTGAAGTTTTGTAAAAAATAATTGCAAGAGTACTTACATTTATTTGTAAAACAAGCTTCTGAGGATAGGAGTCTAAGATTTAATAAATATGAGAATAAATCGGGTGTCAAAGATCTCAAAAACCTTTTTGAAGCTCAAATCAACTTACAAGAATTTGAGACCATAAGATTCCAATGAATCTAGTGAAATAGGGACCATTTCCTCTGTTAAGTGTAATGGACGTGATAGTGGACGAAAAGGCAATGTGGATCTCACAGAGGTAAATCTCAGAATTTGCTTTAAATTCTTTTGATATAATACAAACCCAAGATTCCAATAAGTCTGAAATTCTGAGGAAAGATCTCGACAAAATGAAAAGCGAAGAATCAAGATTCCAAAATTTACCAATTCGAGGCGTTGAATGCTTTCGAAAGAAAGGAATATCACTAAAGGGAAAAAAATATGAATGAGTATGATGCAATGGTTCAACTCAACTTGGCAATTGTAAGAGTAGAAATAGACGTAGATAAAATCATTGATAAGATCATTTCTGCAAGAGTTTTGTGTGAATTTTCCTCCGTTTGTAGCAAATCAGAGCAATAAAGAGTGTGAGAGTTTCAGTTCAGCTGCATCGATGAGAGGAAAAATATGATTATTGAATCCTATTGCTAAGTGAAAAAAAACATGAATTCACGTGGGTTTGCACACATGAGCATATCGGAAGAAAAATATCAGAGAAATCACTTGGCTATACTTTAGAAACTTATGATATATCAAACTTCTGATAAATCATATTTAAATAAATAAGGAGATAGGAATTGATATCGGAGGTTTATTATCGGCGATCGTATATCGGGGATTTAAGATATGGGAGTCCTGATATAGGCTGGAAAAGAATAATGGATATCGAAAGTAAGAGGCATTGGGAATATTGGGAGTGTAGTGAATAGGTGCTTCTTATAAAAAATAAGATATGATAAAGATAGAGGATATGATAAAGATGGAGGTATTTTAGTGAATGATTGGAAGAAGCTCAAAGGAAGAGGAAACATCATGTCAGGCTTGAATGATACATTTTCAATTATTGAAGCTTGTTGAATAATGTCAAAGTCAGAAATATTCCTGAGTAGTGGAATTTCCATATGTTTTTCAAATGGATTGATAAGAATGGATGAATATCTAAAAGGTTTCTAGAAGTATTCCATTGCTAGTCAGAATGAAATGGTGCACTCTCAAGTGCCATAATTTGTGATGAACTTATTTGAAAAGAATAAATGAATTGGTCAAAAATGAACAAATAAAATTTCAAAATAAAAAATAGTTGATGTCCTTGCCTGAAACTCTGAAATTGATTTTCATATATGCTTATTAATGAACCTGATGAGTGTCTAGAGTTTGAATGTTCAAAATACCTGTAAAATGTGCTCATAAATTGAAAAATGAGATTCAAAAGAAAAACAAATTCAAACCGATGAAACTGAAAATGAAGAAAATTGAAGTTTACATTAATGTTACAAATAATGGTACAACATGGTTGGGATTCATTTGCGAAAAAAAAATTCCCATAAGCATCAATAGAAATTATAAAACTAAACTCATTGTTTGTTTTCCTTTGCAGGAATGGGAATATTTCAAGCTTATGATCCAAAAAGGGCATTTCGTCATCGTAGGAATTAAAAATTGGGATAGGTTCTTGAATACCAAAATTGAAAAATAAAATGGATTAGATTAAATCGTTGATTAAAACTTTCTTTATCATCATAAATAGATTCACCTAAGGAATCATACAAAACCATTTCCAAAGAGAAAAGAGGTTGAGTGTTTTCATTTTCCAAGTCATCATCATAAGTAACTTCATAAGTTATCATTTTGGGATTCAACTGCGTTAAGTAAGTCATTCAAACGCATGACCATTTCCATGAGAGGTAGTCGTAACTGACTAATTTCTCATGATTTTTGAATAGTTCACTTAGCACTCATTGCATCGGGTGATGCTCACAGGGGTGAAGAAGTGGGATTGAAACTAGTGAAATGTGGAGAACGAATCACATAGCATCAATCATCACTTCCGTGGCTTGCACCCGATAACCAGGACTTCCCAGGAGGTCACCCATCCCAGAACTGCTCTGGCTCAAGCGTGCTTAACTGTGGAGTTTTTCCACAATTAAGCCCACTTAGCTTGCTACTCCATTTGCAAAACCTTAGCAAGTATTGTGCCTCATGAACCATTCAAGTAGAGATCCCTT
>APFE031368564.1:48629-59278 GCA_000404065.3 Pinus taeda
TATTATTTTGTTTTATTTATTTTTTGGTAGGGTCTATATTGATCATTGACTAGCAACCTGACTCCATTATGTATCAATTTGATAGATGATTTTAAAGTTTTCGTTATAATGGACAAAGTATGCCCCCAGAATGTGTCAAATTCATGGTTGATTTTTAAGATTTCATTGCAATAGGTTGAGTTCACCTACATTGCATGTCAATTTGATGGTTGTTTTTTAAATTTTCGTTGCAATGTGTTAATTTTTTTTAGGCTAAGAAGTTAAGAAATCTATACATTTAGCACTTAAAAAATAAATTGTTCTCCGTATAATGACTCTTTCATTTAGGTGTTCATTTTTTAATTTATTTTTTAGACATATAATTTTTCCATAATGCCATGGTTGAAATATATTGAAAACTTAAGGCTTTTTGTAGTCATGATATTTGGTTTTAATTCCATGATTGAAAATTTGTCAAAATTTTAAGGTTTTTCTAAGTTGCAATATTTTATCTCTAATGTTATGGTTGAAAAAAGTTATAAATATTTTATCTTTAACGTCATGGTTGAAAATTGTTGGAATTTTAAGGTTTTTCAAAGACATGATATTCTATCCTTAATGTCATGCCTAAAGATAGCATGCCTGAAAATTGTTGGAATTTGAAGGTTTTTCGGTGTCATGATATTTTATCTTTAAATAAAATAAATATGTTATTCCACATCAACACTTTTCATTTTCAGTGTGTTTTTGCACCAAAAAAGTTGGTTTTTACTGTCATTTTAAAAAAATGTTGAAAATTTACCCCAGACAAAAGAAAAAAAAGGATGCAACATCAATACTTTTCATTTTCTAGCTATTTTTTCATGTTTTTTGGGGTTTTTTTGCCTAGAATTCTCATTTTGAGGTAATAGTTCCCATTTGATCGGTAACTTTGTTATTCACAAAGTTAGAATCTAGTAACAATACCAGGTTTGAAAAATAATCTTGTATATGTTTCTAGTTCAGAAGATAAAAGAGATAGGGTTTCTTTTGTGGATGGAGAAGTACTTGTTTGGTCAAATGGCTCTATTATATATGATGCTAGGGTTATTGGGATTTGTGATGGGAGACTGTATAGACTTGTTAGTCAACTAGATCAAGCACTAGTACATGATGATATAGATCCAAGGGAGTTATTGCACCAAAGGTATGGACGTCTTCATTTTAGAGCATTGTTTGAATTAAGTGAAATATTGTCAAGGTTTTGTAAACTACAAATTAAGAGTGATGGTGTATGCAATTGTTGTGCTCTTAGAAAGAACATCAAGAAACCATTTCCAAATAATGAAAACAAATCCAAGGAAGCCTTAGAATTGATTCATTTTGATGTTTGTGGTTCGATGCCTGTAAAATCACTTGGTAGTTCGTTGTACTATGTGGCATTTATTGATGACTTCTCCTGCAAGACATGGATATATATCTTGAAGACAAAAGATGAGGTATTCGACAAGTTCCAGGAATTCAAAGTTGAAGTGGAAAACTTGACAGATAGAAAGATCAAGATATTGAGATCTGATAATGGAGGAGAATACACCTCAAAGGAGCTTGTTGCCTTCTACAAGCAAGTTGGGATTAAGAGGGAGCTAATTGTCCCATATAGTCCACAATAGAATGTTGTAGCAGAATAGAAGAACAAATCCATTGAAGAACTTGTCAAGGTCATAATGCATGATTTGGACTTGTCATTGTTCTTATGGGGTGAAGCATCAAGGACAGTTGTGTACATTCAAAATTGAAGTCCTCGTAGAGTTTTGGAAGGTATGACTCCTAAAGAAGCATTTTATAATAGGAAGCCAGAGGTTGAGCACATGAGAATCTTTGGTTGTCATGTATATATTCATGTTCCTAAAGATAAGAAGAAAAATATTAATCCTTCGCGATAGAAAGGCATAGTTGTTGGATATAGTGAATCTTCAAAGGCTTACAGAATATACATTCCAGAAAAATGACAGATTGAGGTCAGTCGAGATATCACCTTCAATGAGAAAGTGGCATATTGTAGGTCTAAGTAAGTCTTCGTAAATTCATTTTTTTAAGTAAAGCAGGGGGTCCTCAAGCAAGGGAAGAGCACTCAAGTTCTACATAATGTACTGGAAGGCTAGAAGGGCCTCAAGATCCAGTAGAACCATTCATAGTTCCAGAGATCAAGAAGAGATCAGTATGTCTTAGATCCACATTGGAAGAGGCAAAACTACAAGTAGCTCCTTATGGCACATCTATAGAAGTGAAGAAACCTAAAATATTCTCCAACTATGCAGCTCTCATGACAAAACTCATTGATGAAGAACCTTCCACATATGAAGAAGCAACTAGTGAGAAGGTTTGGAAGGAGGCAATGAATAAAGAATACCAATCAATCATGAAGAATGATGTTTGGGAAATCATATGAAGGCATGAAGGGAAGTCAATGGTGACTTCCAAGTGTATATACAAGATTAAGCATGTTGTAGATGGGAGTATTAACCAATACAAGGCATGGTTCATGGCTGCAGAATTTTCCCAGAAAGAGGGAAAAGACTATGATGAGACTTTTTCTCCAATTTCCAAGAACACCTCCATGAGATCCATCGCCTCACTTGTTGCCTCCATGGGATGGGCACTGCACCAGAGGGATGTAAATAATTATTTCCTCAATAACGTGATTGAGGAAGAGGTGTACATAGTGCAACCTCAAGGATTTGAGGTATATGGAAAGGGGTCTCATGTTTACAGGTTGAAAAAGGCCTTGTATGAACTCAAGCAAGCTCCAAGAGCTTGATATGCTCGTATGGATAGCTATCTGAAGAGACTGGGATTTACCAAAAGTAAATTCGATCCAAATCTTTACTTTAAGGTTGTGAATAATTCACCTGTGATCTTATTATTATATGTTGATGACTTGTTTATGACAGGTGTCGAGCTTCCTATCATTTAGTGCAAGAAGCAGTTGGCTTATGAGTTAAATATGAAGGATCTTGGGTTTATGCATTATTAGTTGGGATTAATAATATGGTAGAAATCTGGTGAAGTCTTCTTTGGTCAAGGAAAGTATGTGTTAGAGATCCTTCATAGATTCGGTATGATGGATTGAAAATCCATGGCGACTCCCATGGTGACTAACTTGGAGAAGTTAAGAGGCTCTGACTCCAAATTGGTATATCCATCTATGTATAGGTATTTGATTGGCATGTTGATGTATTTTGTTAAAAATAGGTTGGACATATGCTTTTTTGTCAACACCTTGAGCCAGTTCTAGGTAGAACCAAGACACGAGCATTAGATTGCAGCAAAGCACATCTTGACATATTTGTGTGGTACAGTAAACGATGGCTTGAAGTATGTTTCAAACATGGATGAACAGCCTCAGGGATATACAGACGTTGATTGGGAAGGAAATGTTGAAGACAAGAAGAGTACCTCATGAGTATGCTTCAGTTTGAGATCCATTATGATATCGTGGATAGTTAGGACGCAGAGGTCAATTGCACTCAACGCGGCTAAAGCAGAGTACATCACAACCAATGAGGCTTGTACTGAAGTAGTATTCCTCTTGAAGTTTTTTGCATAATTGTTCGGCCAAGAGTTGGAAGGGACGTGATACATTGTGATAAAAAAAGTTGTGTGAAGCTTTCAAAGAATCTCATGTTCCATGACAGGTCGAAGCATATTGAGATCAACTACCACTGCATCAGTAACATGGTGCAAAGGAGAGCAATAAAGCTCGAGTACATCTCCATCAATGAGAAAACAGTTTAAGTTCTGACGAATTCATTGCCAAGAGATAAGTTTTTTACTTCAGATACAGGTTGGGGCTCATGGATATCACCTCTCTCATTGAGAGGGAGTGTTGATTTTTCTTTAGCATAGATGGACATTCTCCCAAAAGGGAGAATGGGTCCAAGAGACCCATATGGCTCATCAGGTAGTGTTTAGTGAGTGCCTCTTGGAGGAAGACCCTAATCACACACTATAAATGGTGGAGTGAGGCCCTAGACCCTGATCACACACTAGGAATGGTGGAGTGAGGCCCTAGACCCTAATCACACCCCAAGCATGGTGGAGTGAGGTCCTTCAACATCTAGACCTTGATCACACACCGGATAGGGTGGAGTGAGGTCATGTTCAGCATCTATTCCCGATTACCAACCAAGAAGGGGTTGAGTGAGGTCTTGACCCAAAGTTTTCACTGAAAAGGGTGAGTGAGTGCTTGCTAGTTAAGGGTCTTGTCATTTTGGATTAGGTAGTGGCCATGGGATTCAAGGATTGATCACTCTAGAGGAGTAAGTTCTTATATGTTGATGTCATTGGCATGGGTTTGGTACCACCCCGGATATAGCCTCAAGTGGATATTAGGCCCCATTACTACTAGTGTAACCCCTTATTATTATTAGTACAACCTCCTTATTATATTGATGTACCCATGTAGTGCCCAGATTGTTACTATTGTGCCCCATAGAAGCCCACTATTGTTATTATTGTGCCCTTACATTATTATTGTTATGTAGGCTCTGATTATATAATGACCCCTTAGAGTCATATATATAGAAAGGAGGTCTTTTCATTTGTATCATCCAAGAATTGTTCATTTATGTAATGTAAAGGAGGTTGACCCCTCGAAGAGGTTGAATTCTAAGGCGTTGATCTCTCTTTTCTATCTCTTCTTGAGCTGGTTTCATAACATTTGGTATCAGAGCTTTGGATTCTATGGTTTCGCTGCTCCAAACAAGCCATCGTGGCATTCTCGCTATAACTTTTTTTCTGCAATGTTTCAGAAGTAAAAAAAAAAAAAAACCCATTTGAGAAGACATTGCGCTAAATCTCAAGTCCGAATTTCAGAACTGTTCGCGCTATATTTGCAAAGATATGATCTGAGAAAGTTTGTATTTTTGCAGACTTCTGAATTACATTCCAAACAGGTGACCTGGGGAAAATCGTCATAACTTTCTCTCTGAGCATCGGATTGAAATTTCGCAAAAAGGTACAGAAAGAGGACAAACTTTAGTTTCTTATAGATATCTTTCAGAGCCAAAGGTCCAAATAGTGACACGTGGCACTTCATACAAATTCGCTCTTCAAGAAAGGTCTATAATCAGGTCACTGTGGGAGATTTGGCATAACTCTTCATTGGAGAATCCAATTGGGGTCAGACTGGTGGTGTAACTCCTTAATGCATTTGCGACAGGTGGGCGCCGGGTGCCCGAGCGCGCACGCCAGGCGGGTGTGCACGACCGCACGAGGGCGGAGCGCCGGGCGACGTCGCACAAAATGCGACGATAAGTGGAACTACATGCGACGAAACATAACAGGTTTACGACACTTGGTGAAAAGTGCATCGATCGGTTGGAGACTTATACCCGTGATGGACGAAGTGTTGAGGGGTGGGCCGACCCATGGTAGGAGGGCAGGCCGACATACAAACAACGTTCATAAGGGGTGTTGCGACATGGTTTTGGTGGTCGGCCAAGGGGCTGCCACCCACACATAACCCACGCATGGATGCATATATATGTATGAGCATGAGAGCTCATTATTCATCATCGAACTCACTCACATATCTTCGCAAGGCAAGTAAAGTGCGCAGTCAAGGAAGGGAGATGCGCACATCTCATGAGGATTGTTCACTTGGGTTGAAGTCTTGGAATAAGTCGAAGATTGGGCAAGTACGCTCAGGGTGGATCCTAAGGTGCGGTTTTGGTGCGAGACTTGGCATAGGATTTTAGGTGGCTCGTGTGAGCACCGTCCTTTGCACAAGAGGTGCACAAGACTATTGTAAAAGGCAGGGTTTCCTTCCATTGTAAAATTTGGCTAAGTGTTGACTTGGAGTTTGTCAAGCACACTTGTATATTGTATTATTGGAAAACTGATATAATATACATTGTTGGGCAGACTGTTCGGGAGTTGCCCCTCCCCTTTATATCGTGCGATTGTTTTTCTTTTATAATTGTTGTGGATAATGAATAAGTATGGGTGTTCATTGATATAAAGGTTAATTGCATTTTATACTTGATTGCGAAACACAAAATAAGTACACGGTTGTGAATTAGGCGTAGTCCATGTGCACGAGTATTGTTAAAAAGAAAGTGTTCGGTGGTGCCGCACCTCGCCGGAACGGTTGAAAGACCATCGTAGGCTTGGGGGTGTGACAGTTGGTATCAGAGCTCGTTTGGGCCGGGTTGATGAAGTGTGGAAACACTTGGAAGGAATGACTATGATGACAGGTACTTGCAGGTGAAGGAAGTGGTTTCACACTCAAGTGAAACAAGGACTGGTTCATTATGCAGGGGCCGGATAAGAGACAAAAAGGCAAGATGGTGGATGCACCTATCATAGGTGAGTCTAGCCATGGATCGGGTGAAGTCTTGAGGTACGAAATGTTGGAACAAATGGGTCAATGGAGTTCTAATTGGGTTGCGATGAAGGCTGAGAACATGAAGTTTCGGGAAAGCTGTTCGGAACTAAGGAGGGAACTTGAAGAACTCAAGAGCCAATGCGAAAGTATGATAGATGTTGAACTCAAGGAACTTGATAAGGAGATCCAACGAAGTGGTCTTGGTCTTCAAGAGCTCTTTGATGAAAGAGCCCGCTTAAGGAAGGAAAGTGCCATATTGGAAGCCGAAATCAAGCAGATTGAGGAAGAGATAAAGAAGAAGCTTCTTGGAAAGAAGATCGGTTGTGATTGAGCAGGAGGAGCTTGACTACATTGACAAGCTGGGGACTTACTACTGTGACAACCAGAGGATGTGTGGAAGATTGGTTCTATGAGAGTAGTCAATGGACACTTGGTTGGTGCACTTGAGCAAAGGTCGATGAAGGACAAGCTTGAGGGAAGTCAAGCTAGACCAGGATCGGGTTGCCTAGATGAGCCAAGCAAGGAGGTGAAGTACCTTAAGAAGGAAGTCAAGTTGGAGCATGAGCCAATTGACACTTCTGAGGCCGAATTCTTGAAGAAGGTTGCTGATATAAGACATAAGACAAAGCAGACAGAAGGAGGTAATGCCTTGAAGCTGAGTTTTGTGTAGGTGACCGTGAAGGGCAAGAGATTTGCAGCTTTGGTTGATACAGGGGCTACACATAGCTTCTTAAGTAGGAAGGCAGCAAAGTCTTTTGGGAAGAAAGCAAATATGGAGAGGGAATTGAGTGCTTTCAAAGCAGTCAACTCTACCATGAAAGTTGTTATTGGTGTGATGAAGGACACTCAGATGAGAGTGGGATCGTGGTTTGGAAAGTTGGACTTGAGAGTTGTAGACATGGATGATCATTCTATGGTGCTAGGGCAAGATTTCATGAAGCTTGCACAAGCCATACCGATGGTGGACTGAGACATTCTCTTGATCACAGCTAAGGGAAGAACCATGATGGTGTCGATGTATAGACCGAGGATGAATTATATGACATTGTATCCCAAAGATCCGAATGTGAAGCATGAGGATGTGGAGCAAAGAGGACTTGGGAGTATGACTCAAACAACGAAGGAAGGAAAGTTGATTGACTTCATTGCAAGAGCGAGGAAGAATGAGGCAAGTGAGAAGGCAGTCTCACGAACCTTGAGACACTTGATAGAGACATCTTCTACTGATGATCTTCACAATGGGGTTGCAAAAGAAGGGAGTCTTAGTACTACTTCAAAGGCAGTGGTTGATGAGGATTATGAGGGTAGAGATCTTGCTGGCATAGTGGACTTTTGTAGGTATGCTATGGGCATATATGACTTTCAGTTGACAAAGGACAAGCTCAAGGAGCTTGGGTGCACATGTGAGGAGATTGAGGCTGTGCATACATACTCGAGGACACAACATCAATCTGACAAATGGGTGGATGAGAGTCAGGGAGGAAACTTCCTAGCCCTCCTTTCTCTATAGACAACCTTGGAGATAGGTTGGTGTGGAGGCCATGGTAGGGAGGAACCACATCAACTTTACAAGGGGCCTTGAAAGGAGGCTTCTTTATGACAGATTGCAGACTTGGGTGCAGATGGCCAGATGTTGGGATGAGGTCTACATGAGTTGGACATCATGGGCAACTAGTGTCATGGACATCAGGTTGGAGTTATGGAGCATGACAGTTGTGCAGGGACATTATGTGGGAGCATGAGTAGATGTGTCATTCATGGACATTCTATGGGAGTATGCCGAAGCAAAGGATGTTGTGCAGATGCTGTTATGACTTGGAGATGTATGAGCTAGTGGAGAGGTTGTACACTCTTGTGAAACTAAACCATGGCTTGATCATGTTGCAGATGGGATGGAGTTTCCATGGACCTGAGCATGGGAGATTCTTGATGAGTCCGAGATGTAGCAAAAGTCAAGGGAAAGGCCGATGGTGACATAAGGATGTGCATTCTTGTGGTTTGGGCGTATAGTTGGACTAGCTACCCAACTAGTTCAAGTCATGAGGGGTACCAATGTGCAAATGGATGTTGTTATGGGGTCTACACTTGAGGGAGAGACTACATGGAGGAACTCACATATATGGATGGAGAGAGGTGTTCTCTTGGGGCACTTGACTTGATGGAGAGAGGTGTTCTCTTGGAGCACTTGACACTTGATGGAGAGGTGTTCTCTTGGAGCACTTGACATGATGGTGGAGAGGTGTTCTCTTAGAGCACTTGACAGATTGATGAGATGTTGGCACATGGTCGAGGTGTGTTAACACTTGTTGATATATCGTGGGCATTTTTGCACATGATGGAGTTGGTGACATGATGGAGTTGACACATTGTTGCAGTGAACATGTAGCTTGATGTTGGAGGGATCAGCCTTCCATGGTGGAGAGCAGCATGGAGAGATTGTGGCAGCTGGTCTATGATCATGGACATCTATGACATACTTGGTATGGACTATCTTGGTGACAGTTGGTCACTTAGATGAGACATGGTGGAGATGAGTCCTACATATGTTGCAGGGATGTTTTCCATATGTGGAGGAGTTGACATCATGGATTGATGCTTGGGGATGTTTTCGAGGACGACAACGACTTTAGGTGGAGGAGGATGTAATGCCTTAATGCATTTGTGACGGGCAGGTCCGGGCGCCCGGGCACGCGCACGCCGTGCAGGCGTGCACGACCGCGTGAGGGCGGAGCGCCAGGCGACTTCGCACAAAATGCGACGATAGGTGGAACTACATGCAACGAAACATAACAGGTTTATGACACTTGGTGAAAAGTGCGTGGATTGGTTGGAGACTTATACCCGTGATGGACGAAGTGTTGAGGGGTGGGCCGACCCACGGTAGGAGGGTAGTCCGACATACAAACAGCGTTCATAAGGGGTGTTGCGACATGGTTTTGGTGGTCGGCCAAGGGGCTGCCACCCACACATAACCCACGCATGGAGGCATATATATGTATGAGCATGAGAGCTCATTATTCATCATCGAACTCACTTGCATATCTTCGCAAGGCAAGTAAAGTGCGCAGTCAAGGAAGGGAGATGCGCACATCTCATGTGCACATCTCATGAGGATTGTTCACTTGGGTTGAAGTCTTGGAATAAGTCGAAGGTTGGGCAAGTACGCTCAGGGTGGATTCTAAGGTGTGGTTTTGGTGCGAGACTTGGCATAGGATTTTAGGTGGCTCATGTGAGCACCGTCCTTTGCACAAGAGGTGCACAAGACTATTGTAAAAGGCAGGGTTTCTTTCCATTGTAAAATTTTGCTAAGTGTTGACTTGGAGTTTGTCAAGCACACTTGTACATTGTATTATTGGAAAACTGATATAATATACATTGTTGGGCAGACTATTCGGGAGTTGCCCCTCCCCTTTATATCGTGCGATTGTTGTTATTTTATAATTGCTATGGATAATGAATAAGTATGGGTGTTCATTGATATAAAGGTTAATTGCATTTTATACTTGGTTGCGAAACACAAACTAAGTACACGGTTGTGAATTAGGCGTAGTCCATGTGCACGAGTATTGTTAAAAAGAAAGTGTTCGGTGGTGCCGCACCTCGCCAGCACGGTTGAAAGACCACCGTAGGCTTGGGGGCGTGACAGGTGGCATTGGAAGGAGGACACAGAGGGCTACTATAGGTCAAAATTTCAAAACTTAAAGATCTAAAAGTACAGAGTTACAGTCGTTTCAAGATCGAGCTCCTAAAATCAAGAAAAACAAGATGAGGAAGTTTGATGGGAAGGATACGGTAAATTGGATACTTCAGATGGAGCAATATTTTGATCTACATGATGTAGCACTGTTACAAAAGGTATGTATTGCATCTTCATATTTGGAACCGGATCAATTTTTATGGTATAAAGGGCTTTGTTCTCGTAAACGGCTTGTTACGTGGTCAATTCTCACAGAGGAAATGATAGCACATTATGAGGATACAAAGAGCAACACCTTCTTTAGAGCAACACCACAACAATTGGAAAGAGTAAAAGGGCTTTGTGACATACTAGAAAGTAAAATTATGGCAACAATGAATTCTACCCCTCACAGCTATGAAGATGGAAGTGTTGTTTCTCCTAGCCTTCCACAACCTACAAGGGTTACACCACAACAATTGGAAGAAAAAAGAGAAAAAGGGCTTTGTTACAATTGTGATAGCAAATGCACTAAAGGTCATAAGTGTGTTGAGAAGAAATTATTTTACATAGAGTATGAAGAGGAAAAAGAAAAGGATCAAGAAACATCAAAAGAAGAGGATATAC
>APFE031368564.1:59593-149241 GCA_000404065.3 Pinus taeda
GATGAAGAAGTATGGCCACTTATTCAAAAGTTGCAAAAGATCCCAATTCAAACAATATTGCCAGAAATTGAAGAGGAAGAAAAAATCATATTGGAACCTGGAGCAGTCACAGAAACAAGAACCCGACAACTACGAATCAATCAATTTCAGAGTATCTCATCAAGTGGAAGAACATACCTACTGAAGATTCCAAATCAGAGGACAAGAAGTTTATACAGAAGCATCAAGAACTACTCAAGCGTTGAGGACAACACTTTTTGAAGGAGAGGGGCATGTTAGGCCCCATTACTACTAGTGTAACCCCTTATTATTATTAGTACAACCTCCTTATTATATTGATGTACCCATGTAGTGCCCATATTGTTACTATTGTGCCCCATAGAAGCCCACTATTGGTATTATTGTGCCCTTACATTATTATTGTTATGTAGGCTCTGATTATATAATGACCCCTTAGACTCATATATATAGAAAGGATGTCTTTTCATTTGTATCATCCAAGAATTGTTCATTTATGTAATGTAAAGGAGGTTGCCCCCTCGAAGAGGCTGAATTCTAAGGCGTTGATCTCTCTTTTCTATCTCTTCTTGAGTTGGTTTCATAACAGTGTTGATTTGTCTTTAGCATAGATGGACATTCTCCCAAAAGGGAGAATGGGTCCAAGAGACCCATATGGCTCATCAGGTAGTGTTTAGTGAGTGCCTCTTGGAGGAAGACCCTGATCACACACTAGGAATGGTGGAGTGAGTACCTAGACCCTTATCACACCCCAAGCATGGTGGAGTGAGGTCCTTCAACATCTAGACCTTGATCACACACCGGATAGGGTGGAGTGAGGTCATGTTCAACATCTATTCTCGATTACCAACCAAAAAGGGGTTGAGTGAGGTCTTGGCCCAAAGTGTTTACCGAAAAGGGTGAGTAAGTGCTTGCTAGTTAAGGGTCTTGTCATTTTGGATTAGGTAGTGGCCATGGGATTCAAGGATTGATCACTCTGGAGGAGTAAGTTCTTATATGTTGATGTCATTGGCATGGGTTTGGTACCACCCCGGATATGGCTTCAAGTGGATGTTGATGATAGATGATGATGTTGGTAATAATGGATAACCTTTTCTTTAGAGAAATTTGTTCAATTTGAGAACATTTATGATAGTGATTATGAATACCTCCCTAGTTAAGAGGGAGTTTTGAATTTGTAACTATGTTTGACCTTCACAATGTACATTTGGTCACTTGATGTAATTGTTTTTGTCATTGTAAGGCATATTTATAAATGTTTGAGTCATAAGAAAATTTGTTATTGGTCAAAAGTCCCATTACGACATTTAAAATATGTAAATTTGAATTTTTCAATTGAAACATTTTGGCTCCAAAAGTGACAAGTCGACTCCCCTCCAAGTCAGTTCATCCTTGGCCAAGAGACACATACATTCACCCTAGACTGACCATTATATAAAGGAAAATCAACCTCCTCATTTGTGCAATTTGCATCCCTCACACAAGATAGTTATTGGCAAGTGAGCGAAGCAAAAGAAGGACAAAGAAAGATGAAAAGAAGGTTGATTTTTCTCTCTCCTCTCTCTCTCTAGAAACTTACACGTGTGGAGTAATCTCTATCTTTGTGGTTCACATTTTTTGGGGAAACTATTGCAGGGGGTGAAATTTTTGGACCACTTGGGTAATTACTACAGAGCCAAAATTCTGGGGTAACTGGCTATTGTAGAAGGGTCGAATTTCTGGAAGTGCAAGATCAAGAGCGAAGTGTAGGATCAAATTGGGTGAATTGAATTGGAGGAGAAGACCCGGTTTTACCATAGGTCTAGGTGTGTCTCTCATTGAACAAGAAGAATTTATCTATTTAAAAAGTTGTTGGGTTTTTCCTTGTAATTGGTTTTCCCAAGGGTAAATCTTATTTCTCTTTTTTGCATTGTGATCTCCATTCTTCTACTATTCTTTATGGTTGAATTTCTGAAGTATAATTATTGAATTATATATTGCTATAAGTTAAAAGAAGATAAACATCAAAAGTAATTATCATAATTTCATAAATATTGTGCTAGCGCTAATTTCACTATAAAACCAACAGCCATGAATAACCAAATGGAAAAACTAGCCTTGAATGGGGCTTAGTCTATTCAAATTGCAATCTCTAGTACAATAATGTCATGGATTTATATTTCTCTTCCTCATCCACCTAAAAAACCATAGAGAATGAGAGTGGAGGAAGAAATAAGAAGCATTAGGGAGTAAGGGAAGGTCAACAACCATACCCCTTAATTTCCCATTCCTCAACCTTTACTCATATTTTATTTTATTATATTTTTCATTTAATTAGTTTTTTTGTCTCATTCAAATTATACATTTGCAGTGCTTTACCAAAGTTAACTAATCTTCATAAATTGTTGGTTTAATCATGTGGGTATTGTGTCTTACACCCCTTTAGTAGTTTTGATCAATTTCAATCAAGTTCCCTATGTTTTTCTTTTTCTTCAAAATCCAATGTTCTTTTCTTATGCTTTTTTGCAACAATATTTTATTCTGCATCATGTTTTTGCCTACCATTTGCACTACTTTATTATAAAAATAGTGCATTTCATATTTCTTGGAAGAGCCAATGTTATCTTCTTCTTAGGTCTATAAATGGGATTCTTTCAAAAAAAATTAGAGCCTTCTCCTTTTTGAGACTATCAACTTCATAATGGCTCTTCACCTTATTCAACATGTCTACTTATATTTCGGTAGAGTTTATATGAAGCATAATATGCAATGATTGTCATACGGAGAGTTGTGTCTTCAAGTTTTACTTGATTTGTCTTCAAGGATTAAAGAGATTTCAAAAGTAACAATTTGCAATAGGGACCTTATAGATGACACTAATAACCCAATTTAGAATGCATATATATTCTTGAGCCCATATGGATTTGATCTGTTGTGCCAAACCCGAGTTAAGGTATGACTTCGTCAGTTTTACCGCTCAAGTTTTTTGGATCAAAGTACATGGGCCCATATTATAGTAGATAATTGATATGATTCTTTCAGTACATAGGCTGTAATAGATGGATTTTTATTCATAGTGTTGCAAAATCATTTTAACTTCCTTTTTGTGAGGATTCCTCTACAAATATTATTTAACCTATTAAATGGATCTTTCTCCACATACCTATTATGGGATTATGAATACTTACCTAGTTAAGAGGAGGTGTTCGAAAATGTAACTAGGTTCGATCTTCCTAATTGATATTGTACTTACATTATTTTATATTTCATGAAAATATGAAAAGAAGAATAAGAAATATTATTTTTCAAGCATGGGTTTCATGCTCAAACTATTTGGTCACCTAGGTCAAGCATGTTCTTCATCCTTCTAGGGTTTATTGAGTCAAAATAATACTTGTCACAAGTCAAGTTATTGTCCTTGATTCAAGTCCCATTTGGACTTTGAAAAAAAAATGGAAAACAAATTTTATTTGAGTCAAAAATGTAATTTTTATGTCTCCAATACCAAGTCGGCCCTTCCTCTTCAAGTTGGCCCTAGAAGGATAATTTGACGTGCTGGATGTGTATAAATAGAGACAGTTTGACCCATTTGAAGAACCAAGCAAGCAAGTTCGATCTCCAAAGAAAGAAGTGTGAAATTCAAGAGAAGAAGCAACAAGAAAGCAAGAGAGAGAAAGAGAGAGAACAAAATCATTTTTCCCCTGAAAATAAAGAACGAAATCATTTTTTTCCCTAAAAATATGCCCTATATTCCTCACACGTGCGAAAATTTGAATTTCTTGAAAGGGTCGAAGTTGCAGAGTCACTACAAATACTAAATTTTGAATCTAGGGGCTGAAATTCTAAAGTTTCAAGCTTAAATTTTGTAGTTGGAGTTGTTTTGGAAGGTATTGACTTAAGCTGACTTTGACTTGTTGGGATAGCTTGGCAGGAGGGTTGACTCGGGTATTGTCGATGGTATTGATCTTGTTGTTTGGGTCTTGGATTCTTCATTTGATCTGATTTTATAAGAAGAGAATATTTTTTTGGGTTTTCCCCTTGGAGGGGTTTTCTGATTCGGATTTAAACAAGAATGCAACAAATTATAGATATAACCATAAATACAAATATGCAGTAGAAATAACACTTCATTTAAATATGCTTACAAACATAATGAAAATGAGACTAGCTCCATGCAATCTAGATTTAACTTTGTAGGTGTGAGTTATTCTACAATGTCTGATGTGTCCAACAATGGTGGGTATGGTCGAATTCATTGCACATTGAACACTGGGTGTAGGCGGAGGAATGGGGCAATGTTGAGCTCAAATGCATTGTCTCCCCTAGCCTTGGTAATGGTGTAAGGATCATATCTGAGTGGTCTAAGTTTCCGATAAGCTCCGATGAGGCGTTCCTTCTGCAAATGCAACTAGACTTTGTCGCCCACCTGAAACTTGTGTGGTACCTGACATTGATCATGTCATTGCTTGTACTTGGAATTTGATTTCTCTAGAATGTCATGGACTTGCTAGTGAATATGTTGTATGTGCTCAATGAAGTTGTTTTCCTTATTGTCTTCCGACTGGACATGATCTGAATCTACCTGAGTAGCGACAAATGGTATGGCCACATCAATGGGACATAGTGGCTAGAATCCAAGCCCACTTGAAAAGGGTTGTGGTCAGTCGAGCTGTGGAGAGTTTGGTTATAGTTTTGTTGGACATAGGGGAGGCTCTCATCCCATGTGCATGGATGCTTTTAGTTTTCCAAGCACAGAATGTGCACGACCATTCTATTGAGGACCTCTGTCTGTCCATCAGTTTGGGGATGGAAAACCGTGGACTTAGTGATCTTGGTGTCCAGCATCGACCAGAGACTGGACCAAAATGTACTGAGGAACCTCCTATCCTGATCAGAGATGATAGTTTGTGGGATCCCAAAGTGTACCCACACTCGTTCAAATAAGAGTTTAGCAGTGGCTTCTGATGTGATATTCTTCTTGTAGGTCACCATAATGGCCATCTTCGAGAACCTGTCGACAACCACAAAAACACAGTCATTTCCATGCTTAGTAGAAGGAAGGCCTGACATGTAATCCATGGAGATGGATTCCCAAGGTCGACTAGGGGTAGGCAGCGGAGTATAGAGGCCTTGCTTCTTAATGGTCGATTTGGCAATGGCGCAGGCAGTGCAGGATCTGATGTACTTCCCAACATCATGTTGAAGATTCAACCAATAGAAATACTTTTGCAGTACTGCCACTATTTTCTTGACCCCAAAATTCTCAGTAGCCTGACTGTAGTGTGCTTCCCAAATCATCTTGGCTCGCTCACTTGAAGGAACACAAAGGTGTCCCAGGTGGCATACCAGGGAATCCTTGAGGTGAAAATATGGAACTTGTTGACCCTCCAAAATCATCTGGTATGTGTGGCTAAGTTCTAGATCACTTTTGTAGAGAAGTGGCCAATCAGAAGTCTCGTGCCGACAAGAGTTGAGCACGTTGGCTAACGCCATGATCGGTGGTCGGTTGCGGTAGTATGCAACATTATTGGTGCTACCCTTATTATACTTGATATTCAAATGGAACTCCTGCAAGAATGTGGAGTCTAGACCACTTTTTATGGTGATCATTCTGCAACTTTCCTTGCATTTGCATGAACTACTGGGGTCGGTGGTCTGTGTGGATGATTGTTTCCTTCCCAAAATGTAATGCTTCCATTGTCGGTAGGTCTACATAATGGAATACATTTCTTTGTCATAAGTGGGATACTTCCAGACTGTGTCTGAAAGTGTCTCACTATAATATGCCACTGGATGCCCCTGTTGAGTAAGGACTACCCCAATAGCATAGTCAGAGGCATATGTATCAATCTCAAATGGTTGTTGCAAGTTTGGTAAAGTGAGCATTGGTGCAGAGAAGAGGAAATGTTTCAACTCTGCGAATTCCTTCTGTTGAGATTCAGACAAAAAGAATTTTTTTTTTTCTCCTCCCTTAATGACTTGATTCAAGGGCCAAGTGATATGAGAGAATCCCAACACAAACCTGCGATAGAAATTGGCAAGACCCAGAAAGCTATGGAGCTCTATCAGAGTGGTTGGGGCTGGCCAGTCTCAAATGACTTGGATCTCGGCTGGATCCACATACACACCTCGTTCATCAATAATGTATCCCAGATACTAAACCTGGGTCATGCCAAAAGTGCATTTCTCCAAATTGGCACACAGCTTGTGTTTCCATAGTGTTTGGAGAACCTGTCGAATGTGGTGGAGGTGCTCTTCCCAACTCTGGTTGAAGATAAGGATGTCATCCAAGTATACCACTATAAATGAGTTGGTGAATGGCCACAAGATGTCATCCATCGGCCTCATGAAGGTTGCAGGAGCATTCATCAACCCAAAAGGAATAACCAACCATTAGAAAAGGCCCTCCTTGGCTTTGAAGGCAGTCTTCCACACATCTGAGGGTTCGATTGGTACCTGGTGATATCCTGATTTCAAGTCAATCTTGCTGAAATATTTTTCCCCCTTTAGTTGGTCCAGAAGGTCATCAATCTGTGGGATCGGGTACCTATTCCAGACAGTGATCTTGTTCAACGCCCGATAGTCAATACAGAGTCTCCAAGTTTTGTCCTTCTTCTATACCAACATGATTGAGTTCCCACAGGGTGATGAACTTAGATGGATGTGACTTTTCTGCGGCAACTCTTGAATCTGCCTCTTGATTTTTTCATTCTCAAGAACAGAGCACTGATAGATTGGTCCATTGGGCAGCAGCACACCTAGGGTTAGGTCGATGGAGTTCTTGACCTGATAGTGCAAAGGAAACCCTGTGGGGGAGGTGAAGATGTCCTTGTACTCCTCCACAACCTTGTCCATCTGTTGTTGTCGTGCGGAGGGGCCCTATCTGGAGGTCGTGGCCACCATCTTCTTCTTTCCTTGAGGGCGTATCATCAGGAAAACAAATTTCTTGGTTTTGGAAATGAGCTTACTACATTGCTTTGCAATAACCAAAGAGATGGTGGTAGGCGATGCTACCTCCAGTATCCTGTACAACTTATTTCCCAAAGTAACAATAACAGCACGAGGCCTTGACTCATACATAGCATGTCACTTCCATAAGTATGATTGACCTAATAATACATCACAAACATCAAGGGGAGAAACATCACATAATACCTCATCTGTGAAGGGCTTGATGTTGTATGGAAGGCGGCATTGTTGGCTCAAGCAAAGATCTCGTCATTGGTGAAGCCACCCAATGGTGTACGATTGTGGATGTGTTGTGGTCGTTAAGCCCAACCACTTCACGACCTCTGCCAAAATGAGGTTCGTTTGGATCCCACTGTCGACAATGAACTGTAGCGGGGAACCCTTTACCCACATATGGGAGTGGAAGAGGTGCTCCTCCTCCTCTGGATCTTCGAGTTCCTCCTTCTGGATCTTCGTGGTGGCAACGGTGGCATTGGGCTCCACATCGATAATCTTCTTCCCTTTGTCATTCTCCTTCTTGGGTTCTGACTCAGAGTCAGAACATGCATCTGATTTCAAAGCCTTTAGCTTAGCCACCAATGACTACTTGACCCAACACTCACTTGTGTTGTGAGTGGAGCTCTTATGGAACTCACACCACTTTCCCATGTCCTTCTTCAGCCTCGTGGCTTTGTTATTTGCTTGTGGATTTGGCAGGTTGTCCTGGGTTAGTGCCTTGGCTTTGTCCGTTTTTCTACGGTTTGGGGGCACCTTTCCCCTGATTTGGATTCGCAGATCCAAAGTCTTTCTTCTTCTGTTTAAAATTTTGCTTGATCTTGACGGCATATCAGTATGCCATGCCGAGCGAGGAGATGTCTAGGAATTCCATCTTGTCCTAGATGTACCTATGCAGGCAGCCATGGTACCTGAGAACCAAATGCTTCTTAGAATCCTTGATACCCAACTTCGTGCGAAGGGTATGAAAAACATTGGTAAACTTCAGTACATCTTAGTCCCTTCCCTGCCGCAGTGTTGTCCGCTTTATGTATTTATCCTCATAGCTCCCAAAAAGGTAGTACTTCTCCTTGATGTCATCTTGGAATGAGTTCCAGGTGAGTGCAGTTGAAAACAGTGAGTTCGTACTTTCATCCTTCTGCTCACAATAGGTTTCCTAGTAGTCCTTGATGTGGGGGGTTGTTTTGAGAAGTATAAAAGTGATCTTTTCCAAGCTAGAAAAATCATGAACGAAAAAATATCCTTCTAGCAAACTTAAAAATTTATCTATAGCGTTTGCATCTATCTGACCCTCAAATATGGGAATTTCAAAGTTAACTTATACCTTAAAGGGTGTGGTGCTTCGAGAGTAGCTGCCGGAAGTAGATCTATCGCCCTTGGGTAGTCACTGAAGGATCTAGGAAAAGTTGTCCATCATCGCATTCCTTTGTCGCTCGAGGGCTTCTTCGAGCAAGATTTTGATAGGATATCCTACCCCCTTGTATTTATTTTCATCCACCATGCGAGGCTGTCGCGATTTGCGAGGTTGGTCTTGCAAAGGTTCGACTAATTCAAGCCCTAACTCCTTATATCCCGACCTCGTTGGGGACATGCAAAAAAAACAGAAAAAGAGCAGACCACTCTGATACCACTAATCCAGATTTAAACAAGAATGCAACAAATTATAGATATAACCATAAATACAAGATGCAGTATAAAGAACACTTCATTTCATTAATATATAATATTGAAATATGCTTACATACAGAATGAAAATGAGACTAGCTCGGGCGATGGTAGCTTATCTCTGAGAAGAGATGTGGTGGCTACATGCCTCTGAACTATGTTACAATGAGGCTCGAAGGCCTATTTATTATTGATAAATAATGGAAAACCCTAAACATCCAAAAACCTAACCCTAGGAGATGAAGCGCCAAACTATTGGGCCCTGTTTGGGTAAATTGGTACATCAACTTCCCGGGGTCGTAACTTCGGCATACGATCTTCGTTTGACATGCACAATACCTCGTTAGAAAGATCTATCCAAGGACTACAACTTTTGAGTGAGAGACATTACTTTGCAACCCATGTTGCTCCCAATTTTCCCAAAAAAACATCATTTAGGGCCTCAAAACGGCTCTGGAAGTTCAGGACCCAAAAAAACTGCCAAAAATAGTAAATTGTGCTACAAATAAGGAAACTGAAAAACTGAAAGAAACAATGGTGGGGGTCCAATTGGAATAGGATGGTGGCCACCAATATCCACCTAGATCATTTTCCCTAGCTTGGAGCCTACATCCTGTGTTTATTTTCTAATTGTGATATTCATTAATTAAGTTTTGGTAATTGTTTGATTAACATAACATAATAAAGTAATAAGAAAGACAACATAACTTCACAAGCAATTATCAAGAAAGAGAAATCACCCTAAGTGTTGCCCCTGTTGATTTCACAACAAGAGAACCATCCCATGTAATAGAAATCAACACGAGCAAGGAGAAATGTGCCAACAATAGTCAAAATCGACCAAGTGAGTGAGATTGCATAGTGTGGAGAATTTTGAGCATATAGGAAAGAGAAATTCACCTAACAATGAAAATTAATCCAAATAGAAACTCCTACATAGGTGCAACAATCATTTATCTCTAGGCTTGGAAATGCATTCAATAGTGGAAAAAATAGATCTATTATACTCTTTAGTAAACAAAGAGAACCATTATTGAAGTAAATCCTCAAATTTATTCACATGGACCCTCATTTACACTACTTTTTCACTAACTACCATTACAACTAGAACTAAAATCATAAATATACAAAGTGGAAATCTTGTAGAAATCTCAAAGCAATTCAAGACACAATAGAAAACATATTTACCGTAGTAACCTTGATGGGAAGACTAGATTTGACTTGGTCTTAGTCAATTTATCTTGGCAATCTTTGGTATAACGTTGCCATGGCTTTTTATGGTTCTTCCTCTGTTGGTCCATGGAAAATGTATGCTTTATCCTCATCTTAGCTTAATGAATCATTCATTTTATCTTCATTTTAGAAAATAATTGAGAAGAAACAATTGTAGAAGCTGGACAAAATTGATCATCAATGAATTGGGTAATTTTGGGCGTTAAAGCTAACTTTCACTATTTTTATATGCAGGAATATGAACTAGACGATTGTTGTTCAAACAATGGAATAGCAGTAAGTAAGAAAGGAAAAAGGATAATGTCTCTATTATGAAGGATAGCGGAAGACCAGGAGAATCAAGTTTATTTTGTAATAAAATCATATTGTTAGTTGCGAAATCCTCAGGATCTCTTGATCCTGAGGATTCGCTTCTATTCGTTTATCTTTCATAAGTTATAAAAGGCCAAAAAGCGAAATAGAACAGCTAGCTAGAAATTTGAAGATTGTAACTATTCGCTTTTGACACAGAGTATTCTCACTACTATGACGGTGTATCTTTATCGAGTTTAATGAAGAAGACTATGTTTTACTTGTAATCGCATTTTGAGTGTCTTTAAGGAGTGACTTCTAGAGACTCTGGGCTTGGTCAATAGGAGATTTACTGCTTCAATTGTGCTATACTCATTTCTGTTTACTCTTGCAATTGTTATTCCCGCTATTTTATGAAATTAGAATTGTTCCAATTGTTGTGAGTATTGATTGTTACAATTTACCTTTCTCGTTTAACTAGATTTTGGATCTTGTTGTGTTTTTATCTGTGTGTTAATGAATTTATCAATATTAGTTTAAGTATTTGATTGTTGTTCATTCTAAATTAGTGTTATCAAAGATCTTAAGTTTACAGTTGATTATTTTCAGTTAAATGTTTGAATAGTTACTTGTTCATTTGTTGTAGTTTTCCTTTCTTATGGAATAAGTTATTGTTGATGCTAGCTAGACCTATTAATAGTGATTCCTTTTACTTGCATTTAGATTCAGTTTTCTTCATAATAGGCTCACATAGATTTGAAATTGTTTTAAGGTTTTGCTTTCAAAATTGCCTTGATTGAACTTCGAGAATTAGATATTAATCATTGCAACAATTCTAGATCATTTCATTCTGAATTAACCTCTTAATTCAATTACATAGACAATATCGAACACTCTTGAAATAAATAGACTTACCATGGCTTGATGATTAATGTAGGCATTAAGATTTCTTTTAACAGTCATCTTAATGCACCAACATTTTGGTGCTGTTGTCGGGGAGAGGGTTTCAAAGTGATTTCTTTTCTTTTTTTTTCTCTTGCTGTAAAAGAACTGGGTTTTAAAATGGGAGGTAAGAACCAATGTAACCAGCAAGTAAAGTGCTTGCTTATCAGCCTGCTTTTCAGCGAATGCATAGAGGTTAAATAGGAGTAGGGGTTTTTTATGAATGACTAGGAATAAAAAGATAGAAAAATATCAAAACCCCCTACCCAAATCCACAAAACCCAAAGGATCGAGGAACCTTGGGAGATCAAATTTTATAGACGAAATCACAAGAAGAGCAGAGTCTTAGGCATCAATAGGACCTCAGACTATATATGGAAAGAGCCCTACCGTGATCTCTCAGGAAGTAGGCTCACCATCTGTAGCCCACACTGAGATTCATAACCAAATTGGAGGATCTAAACAGAGCTTTCAGGTTACAGAAAAGTTACATTATGATCCTTCACGAGAGGGAAAGTCAGGCAATTTAAGAGGAGAGGGAGAAACCAGTGGAACTGCTAAGGCAAAGCCATAGTTGTTTGAACAAGGATCTTCTGTGATCCCAGATCTAAGTAATGTTGTAAAACCACCTCGGATTTAAAATACTTCGTTTACTTAGATAGCATCCCCTAAAGTCCCTGAAGGATATTGCCACATTAATGGCGAACCAAATACCTCAAGGTTAGACCTCGACATTGGAATACCCCATAGTTGACCCAGTAGCCAATGCATTGATGAAAGTTATTCCCTTTCAAAACATCCCAACCTTTCATGGGATGAATATAGAGGATCTGGATGCTTTCTTATTCAAGTTTGACATCTTGTGTAGAGGATACGATTATACCACCGACTCTCAAAAATTCAAGTTGTTCCCTTCTACCCTAAAAGGAGAAAATTTGAGGTGGTTCATGGGTTTAGGTGGGTGTTCTATTAACTCTTGAGATGACATGAAAACTTATTTTCTCACAAAATATCAAGACTATTGTAGGATTAGGGAATTAAAAGACAAATATTTAAAATGTCTGCAAAGGATAATGAAACTCTTGAGGAATATGTCTAACGGTTTCACTACAATTTGTAAAGATCCTCTCACTCCACTCTACCAAAAGAAGTCCTGAGAGCCATCTTAATTAAGGGAATAAAAGAAGAATGGCTGGAAAATTTAAATTTGATGGGGAACGGAGAAATTTATCAAGAGGATTATGATGAAATTGTTCACTTGTGTATCAGGTGTTCGTGAGGTAACACACGCACTGGGTCGGGAAATCGAGATTCTATGATTAGAGGAAGCAAACCGCCTAGTGGAGAAGTGAAAAGAGTAGAAATCGGTAACCTCCTGGAGGATTTCAAGAAAAACATCCTAGGCACCCTTACCACGCAGTTAGACGTCTTACACACCAAAAAGAAACAAGCCTTAGTAGAACACAATTTGGTCTTTTTTTGCCCACACTGCAAGAAGAAGCACAGTGAATGGGAGTTTCCATTCGATATGGTCCAGACATGCGCTATTTTCATTAAGGACCATGCCACCGAATAGTGTCCATCACTTCCAGGGCTGAAAGTAGTATTTAAAGAAGCAGAAAAAGAAACAGAACCATTATACTTAATGAACCAACGTCGACAGTGGCAAGGCCGACCTACAGCGATGTCACAAGACACATCTCAGTTCTTTCCTTCTTCGTCATTTAATCAGCAGCAGAATTCTGGAACAACATGGCAAGGTCAATCACCTTTCTCAAATTGGTAGTCCCAACCATTTCCTATGCCACCTTGGCCAACTCAATCCTTTCCAGGTAATGGTTGGCTGAACTCTCCTTTTACTCCTTTTTGGAAAAATAATCCATACCCATTCCAGTGGCCTGCCTCTACTTCAAAAAATTCAAACTAGTCTCTGAATTGGCAACGACCTCTAAGGATAACCAATTCACCTATGGGGATAGGTCCTCAACCTCAACCCACATTATCAGCCCCATATCCATTACAGTAAAATCTTCAGCCCCTTCTACATCCCTAACTACCAGCTCAACCAAATCCAAAAACAGGCCAGTTCACCTAATACAAATCGTTGAAAACTCAGACCTTGAGACCAAATATAAAGAATGCAATGAACTTAGGATGACGTTAGGATTCATTATCACCCCTGAGGAAGATAGAGACTAGCCACTAATTGAGTTAGAAACATCACTATAAATACACCATCGACTGTGACTAACAAAGAAATAAAACAGGGAGAAGACACAGTTTAACAGAAACATCCTAAAAAACTCATAATTACTTCTCCCCTGTTCCCTGAAAGATTAAAAATACCTAAACCAATTGTCTATCCAGACCCTCATCTCATAGGGGATCTGAAAAATCTTTGCATTAAAATTCCTCTCCTCCAGGCCAACCAAGATATTCTTATTTATGCTAAAACAATCAAAGAACTATGTGTGAAGAAGCCTATGAGGAAAATAAAAGCTCCACCAAATATCCATGTCGTAGGGAACTTATCTGATCTACTTTTGGGAGGGGAAACACCAATAAAATATGAAGATCCTGGGAATCCCATAGTTACAGTCCAAATATATGGTCGCTCCTTTCCAGACAAACTAGTTGAATTGGGTGCAGCCATTAACATATTAACCACATAAACTTGTGAGACACTTGGTATTACAGCTCTAGAACCAACCACCACTCTGCTAGAGCTCGATGATCGTTCGGTGGTAAGACCAGAGGGAACTTTATAGGATATTACGGTTTCTATGGATTCATGGGAGTACCCAATGGATTTTCTAGCTTTAAACCCAAAACGTCGATTAGATGGGCACCCATTAATTTTGGGTCGAACTTGGCTGGCAACAGTCGATACTTATATAGGTTGTCGTGCAAGCAGCATGACCATTGTTAAGGGAGATGCTGTAAAGAATCTAGTTCTATATCCTCCTGCCAAACCAAGTCTTCCCATTGTGAAAATACATAAACAACCATCGACATACCCGAAAGAAAGTATTTGTTCACCACTTACAGTAGTAGAGGCACTTGAGTTCAAGAATCAGACTAAAGACGACGTAATCAATAACTTTATTAATCAACCAGCCACTGTTAATAATGTCAAATGTCAAATGTTAAAAGTTATTCTTGACAATGAAGCCTTGGAAGAACCCTTGAAAGATACTAATGATCAACATATTCCGACAACTGTCGTTCATAACAGCAAACCTGTCGAAATCGAACCCAGCAAGGTTTTAAATATCAATGATAATCTAGACAGTGACCAACAGCAAAAGCTCATCCAAGTTCCGCAAAAATATAAGGGGGATTTTACTTGGGACTATCTAGACATGAAGGGCATAGACCCATAATTATGTACACGTCATATCTACACCGAAAAGGATGCTCATCCTATCTAGCAACCTCAGCGGAGATTGAATCCACATCTCAAATATATTTTAAAAGAAGAGCTACAAAAGTTGTTGGATGTGAATTTTATTTTTCCCATTTCGGATAGCAAGTGGTTCTCTTTGCTGGTAGTTGTTCCCAAGAAAAATGGGAAGTGGCGCATCTGTGTGGATTATCAGGAATTGAACAAAGCCATGCAGAAAGATCACTTCCCTCTTCCATTTATTGATCAAGTCCTTGATACACTGGCAGGGAAGAAATCCTTCTCCTTTCTTGATGGCTTCAGTGTTTACAATCAGATCTGGATCGCCCCTGAAGACCAAGACAAAACCACCTTTATCTTCCCATGGGGTAAGTTTTCTTACAGAGTTTTATCGTTTGGCTTATGCAATGCTCCAGATACATTCCATAGGGCCATACTCAGTGTTTTTTATGATCTGATAAATGAAGGACTTGAAGTCTATATGGATGAATTTACCCCATATGGGGATGACTTTGACCAAGCACTATAGACATTAGAAAATGTGTTGGAATGATGCATTGCCACAAGGGTGTGTTTAAGTAACGTCAAGTGTCACATGATGATGACATAAGGTGTAATCCTATGACACTACATTTCTGCGGCTAGGATACAAGTAGACCCACCAAAGATAGAGGTAATTCTCTTACTACCTACACCCTATCCTCAAACGAATGTACGTAGCTTCCTCGAATATGCAGGTTACTATCATAGGTTCATAAAAATAAAAAATCACAAATTGTTGCGCCTTTGTCAGATGCAGACAAGTTAGATGCAACAATAGGCGTTGTCCTCGGCCAAGAAGAGGACAAAAAGCCTTATGCTATTTACTATATCTGGGCTATATATGGGCTATTACTGGCCCACCATTTTTAAAGATGCTAATAAATATGTCTAGTCTTGTGATAATTTCCAAAGGATGGTTCGTCCTTGTCAATCTGACGAAATGTCGTTGCAGCCCCAATTGGTAATAGAATCGTTCGAATGATGAGCATTGGATTTTGTAGGCCCATTTCATCCACCATCAAACCAAAAATCCTACATACTAGTTGCTATAGACTATGTAACAAAGTGGGTAGAAACAGTAGATTTGTCAAGACCTATGGAAGAAGTTGTGATTAATTTCCTTTTTGGGTTATTTTTGTTGTATGGGTTACCTAGGGAAGTGATAACAGATGGAGGGGGGCAGTTTGTAGGACATAATATTACAACCACTCTATGAAACCACCACATCACGCACAGAATCGCTTCCCTATATCACCCGCAAGTGAACAAGCAGGTTGAAAGCACTAATAAGGTCATCGAAGCAATTTTAACCAAGACAGTTTCGACGCATCGATGGGACTAGGTTGTTAAACTGCCAAAGGCCTTGTGGGCGTATCGCACAACTTAGCGAAATACTACTGGATATTCTCCATACCAACTTGTATTTCACAAAGAAACCATCTTTCCTGTTGAATTTGAAATAAAGACTCTTCGAACAGCCCAAGAAGTGGGATTGGATCTAACGAAGGCCCAAACTAAACGACTTCAGTAAATAAATGAATTGGATGAGGCTCGACTACTTTCTCTACAACGCACCGTGATTATTCAGCAGCAAAGGGCTAAGTGGCATGACAGTCTTATTAAAAAAAAGATGTTTCATAAAGGAGACTGGGTGCTCCTCTATGATTCCAGATTTCAATACTTTCTAGGTAAGTTATAGACAAGGTGGCTTGGCCCATATGAAATTCAAAATGTACTCAATAATGGCACTCTCACTCTGACTACCATTGATGAGTCAGGTTATTCTTTCTGAGTGAATGGACATCGAGTACGTATTTATCATAAACCACTCACCAAAGAGTCTTTTTTCCAACAGGTATGTGATGATCCCAATATGCAAATCTTAGCTACAGGGAGTGATGACCCGGAAATTGTACTTTCATGAAAATTTATCTCTCTTCAATTGTAAATAATAAATATATTTTTCTTACGGTTGGTTGAAATTTATTTTAGCCATTACTATGTAAATTTGAAGATTTCTCTTGTTTTTTTTCTTTGGTGTGTTTAATAAATGATGTTCAGTAAATTGAACAGTTGTTGTTCAATCGATTGAACAGTTGCAATTTCATTTTTTTGTGTATTTTGATGTTAAATTAATTGAACATTTGTTGTTCACTTAATTGAATAGTTTTTGTTTAGTCCATTGCACAGCTCTGATTTCTTCTTTGTCTACTTTGTTGTTCAGTCAATTGAACAGTTGAGATTTCGTTTTTGTGTGTTTTGTTATTCAATCAATTGAACAGTTGATGTTCAGTCAATTGAACAGCTGTGACTTTGGTTTTTTGTGTGTTTTGTTGTTCAATCAATTGAATAGTTGTTGTTCAATCAATTAAACAGTTGTTTTTCAGTAGAACGAATAGCTGTGATTTCTTTTTCTTTAGACCAATCATTTTTGTTCTATCACCATTCATTTTTTTTAATCAAAACCATTTGTTTAGATTTGGAATTTGTCCTCAAGATAAAGGAAAAATAGTAATATTAATAATATTATGACTTGTAAAACCTTTGATGGTTATCTTTATTCCGAAACTAACCTAGTTCATCTATATAATGACTAGTTGACTATCTTCTCTTTGGACATATCATAAAATGATTCACTATCTTAATATCATGCCGGTTCATATTTCACGCTTTCAATTGATAATTCCCTTTGGTATGATGATATAGGGATAAAAGCATAACTTTCATTGGCATTTTTTTTACTTCTCACACCATCCCTGACTCTTAAGGAGTAAATGAGCCTCCCTCCCTTTGCAATAAAAATATGACAATATGGAAATATTAATATATGAAAATATGAAAATGAAACACACGTCTTCTTAAAGAGGATAGGGTGTATCATCATGAGCCAGCCTACCGTGATCATAAGGGTATAACAAGTGACATTCCATTATGGCCACCACACCAGGGTAATGAACTTATTGATAGTCAAAACTGTCGGAAGGATAGGAAGTCTCGTCATGAGCCAGTATGATCACTTTGTTATATCCTGGTGAATGGCACTATGATTATCTGGTTACCATGCCAACATAGTGGTCTCTTTATAGCAATGAAAAAGAAAATCATCTAAATACTAAATGGATGACTCTTGCTCATTTTTGGGTTAAAAAACAACCCTGTCGAAGCTAGGAATGCATGCTGGCAACAGTGGCTCTGCTTGTGGTATTGAAGTGTTATGTTACATTTCCAAATATTCTTTATCCCATTACTTCCTATTGATTCATTTCTAAAGGTGGATTTACCATTTGAACAATGTTGATAACTAAATTAACCAACATGCATGGTAAGCTATATCTTTCTATGCATTATATCACTATTTTTTGATCAATCGATACCAACGGTCATTATCACTTATCACCATCATGCATTTGTCGCCTTTTCCAGCTAAGGCAAATATCTCTTCACATAATGATCTTGTATTTGTTTTATTCCTTTTACGGGCATTTCAAATCTTTTGTGACATGTACTGCTATGACCGTTTTTGTCGTATTTACGCACTTTTATTGTTTTTCGGCTACATTTATGAATTCCCAACGCCCTTTCTCTTTTTCCCATGAATTATGGTCGTGGACGCCCTTTTCTGATTGGAGGGGGGGAGGTTTGCATTATGAATAGCATGCGCAATAATTATTAAATTGTTTTCTGATTGGAGGTGGGAAGGATTGCATTATAATCATGCATAATGATTATTAAACCATTTTCTGATTGGATGGGGGAAGGTAAGCATTATGGATAGTGTGCGAATTAATTATTAAGTTGTGCCAAAAACTGCTGATGTGATAAACAACACAGTTGCTTTTAATATTAACTCTAAAACAACGTCATTTCTCTATTAATAACTTTAACATTTTGTATACGGTTTACGGTGTTGCTCCAAACTGTGAAATTGTGAGAAGAGCGCACGCAAAAGTGCAAGTGAACCAGCTGCCGAGAAACAACAACCACGGGAGGAAAATTCATCCACAGTGAACCTACAGTACTCCGAGTATCAGAAAAGGCTCGTGAAATTCTTGAGTGCATCGGCTGGCTTCAATACCTAACCAAATTACAAGGATTCCATGAGGAAATAACACTTGATTTTTTGTAAAATCTACATAATGGACATGTGAAGGTGAAGGGAAAAAATATAAAAAAAAATTGAAGCAGTTATAGTTGAAGTCTATGAACTTCCAGCAGAAGGCACAAGATGGACTGATAAGCATGTTATCCTACAGGACGCAATTGCAATTTTCCAAGACCCAGATGAAAAATTGGTACGCAAAGGCAAAGGGATTCACCTCACAGCTTTAAAGAAACCATGGCAAGAATTGGAAACCATTGTTCAGAGGTACATCACTTGTGATGGACGTCAAGATGTGGTAAAACCTTGAAAACTCAAACTATTAGCTATTCTGAAGCAAAAAATTACAGTTAATTTTCCATTTTATTTAAATACTTTATTGCATGACGTTGTTAGTCGGGCTAGGAAGGCTAAGGACCCACATTTTTTCATTAGCGATCATGGTCTAATTAAGTTAATCATCATTCATGGACTGGCCCAACAGCAATTAACTTGGGATAACCTCGTAAATCTTGCCTTAACCCCACCAGAACAAAACCCAAATGTGTAGACAGGTATAGATGATAGAAACATGGATGACCTAGAGACTAAACAGCAGGGGGTAAAGGTAACAGGTCCAAAAATGGAAAGAAAAAGAAGGCATCCTTCTTTGGCCTCGGGCCCATCAAAGCGTAGGTGCTCTACAAGGATAAAATCACATCAGCGCACCCCAATTCCAACAGAAGAAGCAAGGTCATCCCATATGCCCTCTCCAATTCTGCAAGATGATTTTCTGCAGGAATATGAGGAAGAAATGGCTTGATTATTGGAGAATATGGGGGCACACTTTGAAGAATGGGATCCATCTAGAAACTCTGAAGGAAAAAATCAATCCCTTAACAAATCTACCTCTGTTGAAAGTTCTCACCATGTTGAAACTTTGCCATCTACTGATAATTTGGAGGGTCAAAGGGAATCAGTTCCCTCTATGAATGAGTCCCTTGAGAAATAGGCCCATGCAAAGGAAACCCTTAGGGATGCAAATCAACCAGAGTTTATTGTTCCATTGGAGTCCCCAGAGAAGGAAGCCCCTATAGAAGAAACCCTGGATGATGAAAATCAACCAGGGGATAATGTTTTAATGAATTCCCCAGAGGACGAGGCCCATGCAGAAGAAGACCTTGAAAACGAAAATGACTCAGGAGAAATTCTTTGATTGGACTCCCTTGAGATAGAAGCCCGTGTAAAAGAAGACCTCAAAGATGAGAATCAATTGGGATATGGTGAACATAACCCTGATATTGGCATAGCTCCTCTTGAACACGAAATAAACACAATTGTGCCACCGCCAATCAGAAATCCCATGACGAAGAAAACGTACAAGGACAGATTTAGGAGGTTGACTAAAAAATACAGGAAATAGAAGAAAATAGTCAAGCAAATGAGAGAGTGATTAAAGGAAGAAGTTAGGGTTCAGAAACTGAAAGTGGAATTGGAAACTATAGGAACCCAAACAGAACAATGTTCTTTGGAGGATATTGAAGCTTAGACTGAGAGTCCTTGTGTTTGTTCAATAGGGACCCAAACAGAGCAGTGTCCTTTGGAGAATATTGAGACTCGGACTAAAGGTCCTTGTGTTTGCTCAATGGAGACCCAAATGGACTTTCCCACCACAGATGTTTCTATCCAAACCAATTCCGAGGAGAATGCCCCAGTAGACTATTGTATGCCCCAAGGAACAGATGAAGTTGTTGTTCAACCTGATTTTGAAGGAAATGCTTGTTGAGCCTCAAACCTGTACCTTCCTATACACCCTCTCAGCCTTGTTTTTCCACTTACTTCATCCACCCAGTTGTTAAATCATTGCATTATAGTCTAAAAAGAAATTTTTATATGGTTTTCTGACTATGCTTATGACTGTTGTTTGGTTTAGTTTTTTTTGTTCATGCAACTGCGGAAACTTGTCAGTTTCCGCAGCCAGCACAGGTTTCCGCAGCCAGCACAGGATTCCGCAGCTATTTTTTTAAAAGCTGTGCTACAGGTGTCCTATGAAAAAACGAGCTACATGGGCAAGCTCCAGGTGACGGATACATGGAACGTGTCCCTTCAAATCAGCCAAATCATCCATGGAAGGCCACGGTCAACGAAGGTCAAAGACAAGGCCAACCGAAGAGTTCAGCGGTGGCACGTCACTGTTTTGAGCACGTGAATGTTACGTGGCACAGTCCTCAGCTCACGAAGACACCGGTACACCTGGAGATCATTCCCGAAACTTGAATCCAACAGCTACCACTCCGAAGATTTAATAGACATGATGACAGTTACACTAGATCTCGGCTGAAGGGATCTACGTGTCTTTAGCAACACAGTTAATAGCGTAGGAGTCTGTTAATTAGCTTTAGCATTTTTGAATTATAAATAACGCATCGATGAATGCTGTAAAAAAGCTTTTGGGAGATGTATGAATTCTGAACTGTTTATGTGAATTCCGAACTGCTAGTTATCACCCCACTGTTTTTATATGTTGCTGTTTTAATACATGAGAAGACTTTTCTGAGTTCATCCGTGTGACTACTTGTTGACTGGTTGAAGTGGCAGAGGGCCCCTGCACGCTAAAGCCTTGTAAAGTTTCCATTTAGTTTTATTATGTTTTTGTTTTTATCATTAGCTTGTACATAATATATTGTTTGATGTTTCTGTTGTTTATATTTTCACCTTTGTTTTCTTATAGTTGTCAACTGATCAGTGCTTTTCTGCAGGTTTTCTTAGGCAGCCCGGGCAAATTTTTCATCTTTTTGATAACTATTAGCATATGAGATCATCTTGTCCTTCTTGCTAACTTTCATTTCTTGAAGTTTAATTTCAACATTGTCCTTTCCAAGTTGTGATTTGCTTATTTATTTTTCTGCTATTTAGATATCATACTGCTCACCAGTTTATGGTTTCTTTCTATAGTCAAGTGACTCTATTAGCAAGAAATAAGAATATTACTAACTATAGTGTGATTTAGATATCATATTGCTTCACTTATTCATGATTGCTTCCCACAAGGTAGATTGAGCTGAAGGGTAAAGGACCAGAAGAGTTTGAGTAGTGTGATCAGTTTCTTTTATGTAATTTAATTCCTTGTCATTTAGATATCATATTGCTTGACTTGTTCATGATTACTTCCCACAAGGTAGATTGAGCTGAAGGGTAAAGGATCTGAAGAGTTTAAGTAGTGTGAATTAATTGCTTTGCTTTAAGTTTGAGTTGCTTTTAGTTTTTACTTTCTTTTCATTTCAGCAGCAAGGATACTGGGCCATTGTCATTAGTTTACTGTTTGATGCATTTATTTCCTCTTAAGAATTGATTTCAGTTGTTTTAAAGCTTTCTTTTGAGCACTTTCAAGTTTGAGAAAATCATCATAGAAACCATCACCGTCTACACTCCATACTTCACTTTCATCCTCACCATCATACATTAGGAAAAGATAAATCCAAAAACAAACTAAAAAAAAAAACTCAAAAACGACAAAAGACTAAGGAAATGGTTATCTAGTACATATAGTACACTTCACTTCGTCAGTTTACGAACCCGAGGTTGAAATTTTAAATAGCAATTTAGATCACACTAAATTGACCAAACAGTAATTCGCCCCCCCAAAGGGGCACTTCGATGCAAAACGCAGAATACGTCTGCACGTGCCGCCCAAAACTACAACATTGTAGAAGACTTAGTGCAAGCACCATTGGCTATGTCGGCGCTCGAATTATTACATGCATGCCCAACACAAAGGAAAGCTTTGCTTTCAGCTATTGGTGGTATCAACCCACAGGATTCCATGCTTGCAGTTTTCGACATGGAAAAGTGTAAACCTCCCCTTTCCCACCAGCTTGCATTTCAGGTGCAAATCTTTTCGAAAGGTAAAGGTATACACAGAACTGTCATCGACGAAGGTGCTTCCATCTACATCACGTTGACTTCATGTTGGCTCGCTTTGGGTTCTCTAACCCTAACCCCGCTGTTGAATTCCCTTAAAGCTTTCGATGGCCACACTTTCATCCCAAAAGGTTACCTAGCTAGCTATCCCATCACCTTGAGTGGGAAAATGGTAACTGTAGATATTGAAGTCATGGATCATAAACTCAAATATAATTTGATTTTGGGCCGCACTTGGGCTTATGCCATGAAGGTCATTGTGTCTTCGGTCTTCCGTATCATCCTCTTTCCCTTCAATGGAAAGATAGTCACAGTGGACCAACTGTCCTTTTGCACCATAGATTACTCTCCGTTACCTAGCAACTCTGTACCCTTAGTGCGTGGTGTACCTGACTCTTACATCAATATTGGTATCGATCTACTGAAGGCTTATTCCCACATGGCTTGTTTCCCTCTTCAGTCGCTGAAGGTTTCACAAACGGTCAATATGCTTTCATCTATTCCTCATGAACAGACCAATCCATGGATCCTACGGGCTCCTTCAGACATTGACACATACGGAGAAAAAATGCCACTATCACTAGCTGAATTGGCCTACCAAGCCATTCAAATTGCATCCGAATCTCCAGTCACTTTGGTTTCAACCAATGGTACAACTACCCCTCCCATAACCACTCCTTCTTTCGATCCACTCAATCAAGTCCTATCTATGGACGAAACTCTTAGAGAGATCACGAGTTTAGAAGAGCGACCTTGGGAGGACTCGCACCATCATGTTTCAATATCTGATTCGGACATGATGCCTCTTCAAATCCTGTCACCTAACGCACATGAAATCGTTTCCTCACCGTATACGACTATCCAACCTTTGGACTCGAAAGGAAACAGGGGCAATATTTCAAAAACATTTCTCCTCGATATTTTTGTCATGACAGGCATCATGGAAAACATACAGATTAGAGCCAATCGCAATCCTGAGGAAATTGTTAGCTTCACCTGTGCTTTTAAGGACTTCCGCAATGTTTTCCATTGCTATTATGGGGAAATGCATGGCATAGACCCTTCTATTGTCAAGCATGAGATCAAGGAAGAACGAGCATTATTTTTATGGTATTTTTCTTGCTCGTTAATCTGAAAAAACCTCAATTCTCCTTCTTCAGGCTCGTTAAACTACCATGAATAAGATCAAGCATTATTTTTATGGTATTTTTCTTTCTCATTAATCCGAAAAAACTCGAGTCTCCTTCTTTGGGCTAGTTAAACTACTACAATGAAGATATGAGCACTTTCTTTTATGGGATATTTTCTCGCTCTAAAAACTTAAAAATCTCCAAGTTTATCATCGTTGGGCTCGTTAAAAATATACGACGAAGGTCTGAGCAACTCTTTTTCACTCTTTCTCTGGCTCATTAAATTGAAAAAGGCCATTAGAGCATTCTTTTTAGGCGCTTTTTTCTCGCTCATTAAACTGAAAAAATCCCAAGTTTTGTCTTTAAGCTCGTTAAACATTTATAAAGATGACCTGAGCATTCTTTTAGGTACTTTTCTCACTCGTTAAACTGAAAAATCCCAAGTTTTTTTCACTAGGCTCGTTAAAAACATACGGCAACAGCAAGAGCACTTTCTTTCTTGGGACCATTTCTTTCTCTTAAATCGAAAAATCCCTGAGTTTTTCCCCTCCTTCGGGCTCATTAAATATATGAAGAAGGAATAAGCAGTTCTTTTATCTATTTTTCCTCGCTCACTAAACTGAAAAAGATACCTTGAGTTTTCTTCATTTGACTCGTTAAAATTGGATGAAGGTATTGAGTTTATCATCGCGTGAATCATTAAAAATCCACAACAAAAAACGAGTTCAGTCTGTCTCCTCGTACTCGTAATAAAATGAGGTCGACATCTATTGAACATAGGTTTCTCTTTATCCAGATTCAATAGATTAACTCACAGAAAAGTAACTGATCTGGTTATACTATTAACCTTTTGTCACACCCGGTTAACAACTATGACAAAGGGACCACCATGGAGTTGTTCTTTACAATCTTTTCAGACTCTCTAAATATGGAAAGACCACTGAGTTGCCTATTTTGGACTCTTTAAATTACACAGACAAGATATAGAGTCACTCTTTTTACGATACTTTTCAAACTCTTAAAACATGAAAAAATCGACGAGTTTGCCTATCTGGACTCATTAAACTAATCAAATAGGGCAGAGGGTCGCTCTTTTTGCAGTATTTTTCATACTCTTTAAATATGAAAAAATCAATGAGTTTACGTGTCTGGACTCATTAAACTAATTAGACAGGGAAAGTGTAAAATACAACTGTATTCCATATTAGAAAGCATGGTTTGGCGGTAGTCATTCCCTTGAACATGGAACTACCTTAGATAAACCTTCCTTGTGACGGCCTCTCAATATGAACCCTACCATCCTATGAGTTTAGCCTATATACCCTGACGTTCTTCCATCTCTGTATCCTGACACTCTTTGGTGTTCATGAGTCTAGTGTTGCATGGTTAAAACCGTTGTCATGCCTTCTATTGTTCAAGGGTTAACCTTTTTTTCCTCCATCAACCCATCAAGCATATCCTTTCATCATGTCCTCTATTGTTTAGACCCAAATTCTCAAAAGATTCATCAACAAACAAAATCATTCTTGTCCCATTTCATGCCGATTGATGTAGGACATATTATTGCCTACGTTTCAACAGGTATCTTCCTATCAACTTCAACACTCTATCTAGGAAGATTATCCATAAACACATTCAGTGCCTTGGCACTTGCAGACATTAGTGGTAGGTTGCCTTGTGTTTGATCAGGGGTTCTCATTATTGGCTCCTCGTCAATGATTCTATGGGTGTTCGACGACAAAGACATCTTTCACACTCATTAGATTATACTGCGCATCTTGGAGACCATCACCATTATTGGTGGCCTTCCTCGCGTCTGTTAATGGTCTCCATTATTGACTAGTAATAAAATGATTTGATGCATGTTCTACGTCAACGCATATATTCACATGTATCGATCTATATTGTTCGGTGAAGCAGAAATCAATACCTTGGGTAGTGGCTTGCATCACTTAGCCTTGCTTCCTCTCCCAAGTTGCAGATATTGTTTTTTGGAGACAGATTATTAGGATGATTCTATTATGACACTAAATCTATATTGTGCTTATCGGTGGCCAACATCGTCATATCTCTTTGGAGAAAATCATTCTGACATAGCTACTAAGCATGGGAATACCTGACTCAGGACATGATTTTAGCAGTTTATATATATGTGTTGTATCAGGTTTCCGATACCACCCGAAGCTCCGATCCTCTCTCTCCTTTTGAAGGAAAATTACAATTAAATTAAAGTATTTCAGCCATCGTCGCAGCCTATGATCTCATACTTTAGGGGGCATCTGTTATACAACAAATCGACCTCCTCATCAACTCAGAGGGGAAAGGCATGATAGCTGAAGCAAAGACCACAATCACAGGCCTTGATTCCACACTAACGCTGGTTGTGCACTAACAACCTACTTTATAAAGCTTGTCTACAAGCCTAAGGGTGCGTTGACCATACTAACTCAAGTTGCTAGTATGGGAACAACGTTAGTGAAACTTGGTGAAGTTCTAAGGGTCAAAGGAACGAATTGACTCATAAATATCTAGATATTTGATCCTAAAATTACTCAAGAAAAGCGAGGAAACATCCAAATTTGAATTATTTGGAGGATTTCTAATCCGAAAGAAGGAGGCAAATGGGAAAGAGCTGAAAATCATGGAAAGTTCATTAATTTTGCCCTAGGGAACTCAAGGAGGAACTTTTTTGCCCTAGGGAACTCAAGGAGGAACTTGGCAACCCTAACTCAATTGCTACATAAGCAAAGCTAGGGCTATTGTGATAGAGGTCAGAGCATTCGAAAGGATAACATACTTGACTATTGAGCATTGTCTCAAATCATAAGAAGTGAGCAAGAAGGGAGAGAGAGAGATAAGTTGGAGGGGTAAAGGAAGGTTGTAATCACTCTTCCAATATTAATATAGAACTACAGTTGTACTCTCTACTCCGTGGTGTTGGTACTATCATTCATTTAGTTGTTTGTCCAATACTTGTTAGCATGAGTAGCTTTGTTATGTGTAGCTAGATGTTCTTTTATGTATTCATGTATTAGTTATCAAAGTTGTATGCTGTGGTTATGCTTGTCTCTTCTTTGTGCAGGACTTGATCTGGAGTCGGCTCAAGGATTTCCACTTAGCTGCATTGTGCTCTCCAGCAAATCTACACAAAGGCTTGAGGTAATCTTCTTCTCCTACTTTGATAGTTAGTTATTGTTTATGAACATGCATGTAACTTTGTGACGGTTGTAGATAATATTACAATCTACCAAAGGTCCCGGGAAGACATTTGAGGGTATATTCTTTCTCCATACACCCTGCATTTTATCCTATAGCACATATTCGCTACAGAATGGGGCTCATATCATCACACAGTAATGCCTTTTAGATTAAAGAATGCCCCTGCTATATTTTATAGGGTGGTAGTTGCAGCTTTTAAGGAATACATCCACACATTTTTAGAAGTATACTTTTATTATTGGATAGTATTTGGATTGTTGAGAAACATATTGGAAGTTTAAGACATATGCTCGAAACATGTAGATAATATCAAATCTCTTTTAACCTAAAGAAGTGCATATTTTGTGTACCCTTCGACATATTGTTGGGACATATTGTTTACAAGCAAGGACTGATGGTGGACCCTACTAAGATTGCTATCATTGTGAATTTTCCTCCACCTAAGATAGTAAGATAGCTTCACACTACATTGGGACATACTGGGTATTACAGGAAATTCATCAAGGGGTATGCGCAGATCACTACGCCTATAGAGAAATTGTTAAAGAAGGATGTAACTTTTCAGTGGAATGGAGAATGTCAGAAGAGCCTCGACATATTGAAAGAAAAAATGGTAGCTGCACCTATATTAGTGTTCCCCAATTGGAATAAGGAATTCCATGTCCATGTCAATGACTCTTGTATAGCTTTGGGAATAGTATTGGCACAACCTGGTGCAGGAGAAATTGATCATCCTATAGCTTTTGCAAGTAGAAAGTTATCTAAAGCAGAAAATAATTACACCACTACAAAAAGGGAAGGACTGACCATGGTGTATGATTTGCAGAAATTTAGAAACTATTTGTTGGCATCACGCTTTAAAATGTTTACAAATCATTCGGAATTGAAGTATTTGATTAATAAGCTTGTCTTAGGAGGAAATATTTTTAGATGGTTATTGTTATTCTAGGAATATGACTTTGAAATCATTGTTAAACCAGGAAGATTGAATGCAGGACCTGATCATCTATCAAGATTAGAAATAAGGGAAGAACCAACCAGCATAGAGGATAATCTCCCTGATGTACAGTTATTTGCAATCAGAGTTGCAGATGACCATTTTGCAGATATCATTCAATTTTTGACCATAAGGATGGCTCCATTAGAGTATACTATGTAGCAAAAGAAAGAATTAATGGTTAAGGCAGTTGGCGTTTCATTAATAGCAAGACAGTTATATGAGATGGGACTAGATGAGATACTACGGAGATATGTTCCTGAATATGAAAGATAGACGATTCTAGGAGAAGCTCATGATGGTGCATCTAGTGGACACTATGTAGGAAAAGCTACTACGTAGAAGATTTTGAGAGTAGAATTGTGGTGGCCTACACTACACAAAGATGCAAAGGAATATTGCAAAGCATGTGATATGTGTCAAAGAATAGGAAAACATTCAAGAAGAGATGAGATGTCATTGGTACCATAGGTTACATTGCATGCCTTTGATAAGAGTGCTATTTATTTTGTTGGATGCATCAACCCACCTGGAAAGAGGACTGGTGCGAGGTACATAATTACAACAACTAAGACAAGATGGGCTAAAGCACAACTAATAAGGGACTGTAGCACAAAGACTATTGTGAAGTTTATTTTTGAGTACTTATTGTCTAGATTTGGATGTCCAAATATTTTGATGAGTGACCAAGGTTCACACTTCTTGAATAAAACTATTGAAGCATTGACTGAGGAATTCTAAGTTTATCATCAAAATAGTACCACTTATGACCCTCACGCCAATGGAAAAATAGAAGAATTCAATAATATTTTGGAGGATGCACTCTCTATGGTGTGCATTGTGAGCAAAGATTACTAGGACCTTAGAATCCCAACAGTTTTATGGGCTTATAAGATCACATGTAAAAAGTTGACAAGTGAGACACCCTTCAAGCTAGTTTATGGGCAAGAAGTTGTGATGCCCATGGAGTACATCGTGCCTGGATTGAGGATTGCAACTTTTACAGATAAGGCAGGCCCTGATATAAGGAAGGAAAGAATGGTGTAGTTGGTTTATAAAAGGATTCCATTAGCATGTACAGAAAGCAAGAGAAAAGGCCTAGCATGACAGACATATTAAGCAAAAGAAGTTCCAAGTAGGATACCTTGTTCTCCTTTATGACAGTAAGTTTATGAAATTTCTAGGAAAATTCAAGATGAATTGTTTGGGCCCCTACATTATCAAGCATATTATTGATGGAGGGGCGGTTCAATTAGAGAAGTTAAATGGAGAATTGATCTAAGGAAGAGTAAATGGTAATAGGTTGAAGCTATACATGGACAACTGTGTCCCTACAACCTCTCTCTAAAGAAGAAAGGAGAAAATCCTTAGTGCCACCCGCAGTTGAAAGTGGGCACTGGACTATAAACTACGTTGCAGAGAGCTTTGACGTAGGAATTTACTTTGCTACAGTCTGGATTATGTCGAAGTACATAGGGACTCTCACGTAAGAAGCATTTTTTTATACAATATGGATGTGTCTAAGTTCGACAGAAAAACAAATATATGACTGTTAAAAGGGAAAGTTACATAAAATACACAGAAAGTTGCATTTATGAGGAAAGATTGACCAAATATAAGGATAGATATTCAATTAATGAACACATTCTAAACACAATCTGGATAAAATCTAAGCTAATGATTGGGTTAGATATTCAGAATTTCTATAAAAAGTCGTGTCCTACCTAGATTTGGAACTTTGATGAATTGAGAGTTCAAGTGTTGATAGTGTGAAGAAGTTGCAAAAAATTTCATTGTCGTATGTCATCTAAGTGTTCTTGGGAAGAATTTGTTTGTAATTTTCATGGTAAGGGCTTACCTGGAATCATGGAAGTATTCGAAGAAATAGCTGGTATTCCCACAACAACATCAACAATAACAACATCATTATAAAAACATTAGAGATCCCCAAGAAACAAACCAACAAAGGAACAAAGTGTTATCACTCAGGTTGTTCCCCAAAACTTGTGAGAAAAGGGAATACGGCCAAGCTAACCACTAACCAATATTTTAGATGCAATTTCTAGCCAAACTGCATCCAGAGAGGACTCTCTCTTTATAATTTAACTTTGTTTTTTGAAGTTTTTATGCTAGTTATGATGTGCAGAGGTTTGTTTTAAATTTGTTTGGATGGTGATTTCAAATAGAGGTAGGATGCAAGTTTGAAAGAGTTTATTCCATTGGGAAATGGAGTCTATGAGGAGGGACTATTGAGTGTGTTTCTGTGATAAAGGGCAATACTACAGAGCAAGATAATCAGTCTTGGAATAATATTCAAAGCTAAAAATTGATGGGATGTAAGCTAGGGGGTAAAGGGCAGTTAAGAATCCTTTATCATGGTGGCAGAGGGAAGGTGCATGAATATTTTCAAGGAGCAGAGAAGAATTCCTTGGCAATTTTCAGAGTGAGAGAATTAGTGGAAACAGAGGCATTTAAGAATTCCTGTTTATGCTAGTTCTGAAGAAAACATAAATAACAGCAGGAATTGAACACAGAGTGTATTTAAACAAGTTCTGGACTATTCTTTTTCCCTGTTGTTAAGATTGTGAGACATATATGAAATTTGCAAACATAGAAAACACAAAAACACAGTTTAGAATAACTTATCGAGCCAAAGAAAGACAAAGGAATTCTGTAGCAGAGCCCAGAATCATCAAATCCTCATTCAGAAGGTCCAACAGCAATGCATTTCAACAACCTTTGTATTAATAAATATCAGAGTTACAACGCAGTCCAAGAGGAGAATCACCAACCCCGAATACATTCCTTGGGGGGTATTTATACAAAAAGAGAGTTACAAAATATCTTGTGGATAAGATATGAAGTAATAACTTCCTTCACCTACTCTGTCAGAGAAATAAATGCAAAAATAAAGGTAGGAGTTATTGTGGTTGTATTGGCTGCTTTAACTGACGAGATATTTTAGACTTTTCAACCCAGGAATTCGGCTGGTAGTTGTGTCTTTAATTTGCATTCCTGCCTTGCTATCCTGATCCTTTCACCTGCTCTTGATTTATCTTTAATGTGTCCTGATCCTCGCTTGAGCTCCTTCCTTCATATCTACCACATGTCTTGCTATTTGACCAGTGTACATAGGTAGAAAGATCCAAATTACCTTGGTAAAACTTCCAGCATACTTTGCCACCACTGTTTTGTAGGCAACTGATGCCTTTGAATTTTTACAAGTATTTCATCAGCCTCAGTATACCTGTAAAAGTTAGGCTTTACCTAAAAAAGATGATTTATTTCATGTTCTATAAAAAACAAATTTTCTAATTTGTCATATAAATTTTGTCTGGAAGGAGGTCCTGTGTCTTCTGAAGTGTTGGATGATGCAGTGATCTGATTTTTTACATACATGTTTACCCTGTGAGTATATTGTTGATGTGATAACAGTTTTTGATTGCTTGTCAGTAAACTAGGGAGACCCTTCTGCTGCAAGTTTCGGAATTTCTCTGTGAAGGCATTAATGTCCATATGCATCTCTTGGCACTTCCTTTCCAAAGCCTGTATAAAATTTCTCATTGTTAGCACCTTCTTCACTGTCAAAATGGTGACTGTCCTGTCCGAGATCTCCAAAGCTGCTAACTGTTCTTTAGTATTGGTATTCAAAAAATGGATGAGCCTATTGGCCTGCTCAGGCATATTTCCTAATGATGCCCTAGCCCTTTGAATTTGCTCGTGTGCCCTTTCTATCAATTCAATTTGTTCATAGATTGTCTGAATTAATAGCCATTGGTCAGTAATGGACTCGACAATCTTGGTCCACAAAATCATTTTAATGTCTGCCAGAGGGTTATGCAAGGTGATATCCTTTTCCAATGATTTCACCTTGTTCTCTAGGGCCTTCACCTCTCTGGTCTTCTCTGCGACTGTTATTTTTGACTTGTCATATCTCACTTCTAGCTTGGCTAGTCTTTCTTTTGCCTCTTTGAGCTCTAACATTTGAGCTTCTAGCTCTTTCACTGCCTTCATCATTTCTTCCATCCTCATGCTAGTTTCTGGCTCTATTGTTGCTGCTGCTATAGCATCTGTAGTTGTTGTACCTATTGTTGATGCTGGCTCAGTGGGAGGGATTGTTGTTGTGTCTGTGGGCGGAGCAGAGACAATTGTTGGAGCTATTTCAGGTGGCTGGGAGGTCGACTCTCCCTGCTTAGCTTGCAATGCTTTCTCCAACTCTTGCTCTGTCTGCATTAGTCTTTGATTCATTCTCATTAACAAATCCATTACATCCTCTTCTGGTTTTTCTTGTGCTAGTTCTGTTGTTTTTGGATGCATGGTGACAGGCAGCTTCAATTGCGTTCTAAGGGCAGCAATATCTTCCTCCCTCCTGTTGATCAATGCTTTGATGCCCTTGGCATCCTTGGGATCATGTCCCAACTAAATAATTATTTCTTCCAGAGTCTTTATTCTGTTGTCTTTGGCTAGAGAAGAGATCTTCTCCAAATCCATTTGAGCAGATGTATTACTCAATGACTCTTTTAATTGGTGGGCCAACATTGCCTTGTCTGCCAATGTAGCATAGACCATTTCACCCATTTGTTTGTGCAATTCTATTTGGTCCATTGGCTGTATATATTTGGCAAGGACCTCTATATTAGTCCTTATGTAGTCAGCTGCAGACTGTGGCTGCTGAACCTTGGGTTTGAAATGACTTAAGATCATTTTCTCCTCCTTGATGTCATAAGCTGCCATTAGTCTATGCTGTTTGGAGGGTGTCATCTTAAGAAATTGATCATACAACTGAATTCTTAATGACTCATTTTGAGCCTTAATCTCCATAAATGATTGTTTGTTATCTGATCGTTTCTTGGCTTGTCACCTTGAGGAGGAGACTTCCATTCCATGCTGCCTCTCCGCTTGTTGTTTGTGAGAGCTAGCGGAAGTCTGTTGGCTGATGGCCCTCTCTCCTCTTGTGATTTCAGTGATGTCTTCCATAGTGTCCTCTTCAGGTAGAGGATCTACCCATTTCCTTTTGGCCTCTTGCTATTCTATTGACCCACTTGCAGGTGTGGTCTCTTCCCGGTCTCTTTTCTTACTTCTCTCCTCGGGAAGAGGAGTCTGCAGTGCTGGTATTTCTGGTGCCTGTGCCTGTAGTGAAGGGGCTTGCCCTTGAATGTGTTCTTTTGAGGTAGTTGGCTGTTCTTCCATTGTTTCTTGCTCTGCAACTGCTAATGTCTTGCCATTTGCTGTCCCTGTCGTTGGTGTAGTCCTTTCCTAGGCAACTCGTTGTGAAGTTGTTGCAGTTGATGAGATTTCCCCAGTTTGCTATGGTATTTTGAATGATACCTGCCCAAAGAATCTAAGTCAAGAGTTTTTTCCAAATTTTTCATGGTTTGTTCCATTTTCTCTTCCTCAGTTAACTCTTCAACTAGTGTGCCCTCCACCCACTCATCTTGGTTGGCAAAATTTTCTATGTCAGGGATGCTGCAATGTTCATAGGGTGCCAGCCTATATTTTACCCTTCTTGCATTGATAAAGCCATTTGGGTCATAGGGTACCCACCAAAAGCTTCTCTTAAGTCTGAGTGTTTGACCCAATATTTCATCAGCATCCTTCCATCCCTCCTTCTTGTTCATAACAAATGGGCCTAACTGGTCTCTGAGTTTCAATCTGGCCTTTTTCTTTGTGCTATGGAAGTGACTCAGATCTGAATTGATGAATTGCCTGAAATATTCCAAGGCAAGCAGTCTCATTGGCACATATCTGGGCAGCCTGTAGGGCCATAGCTCACAGCCATATATCGTCAGAATGGTGTGATTCTGGTAAAAGTACCAGTCACCTATTTTATAGTTTTTGGAGAGATGTAGTATCTTTTGCATATCACATGTCAGTATAGGAGGAGGAGTTCTCATTAGGAGAGAAGAGACTGGGTATACAAATAAATCAATAAACTCACAATAAGAGTAGGAAGAGCTACAAACTTCATGAAAGACTAGGGTCCAAAAAATCACAGACCTCCTTCCCCTTTATGGTCCAATTTTCTAATGGGGAATTGGAAGATATCTGGCTGGTAATATAAGAATAGATGATAGATATAGGATGAATATTTAAAGATTCCCTCCCTGTCTAGCCTCAACAATTGGTCATGTATCTTGTTGGCAATAAATTTGGCATAGTTGTATTTGACAGCAGAGGGCTGCCCTGGGGTAAATATAGACATCATAACCAATATGGTTTCATCAATATGCTCACTTGTCTTGAACCCCAGAAGAAAAGATATCATATCAACAACTAATCTACCCACTTTAGTGAAAGATTCATAGTGGAAAGGAGGTGGCTCCTTAGGCTGGCGATCTGCTCTCATAAACACTTGGGTAATTCTGGTTATCTCTGAGCTGGAGAGTTTGGGACCTTCATCCAGCAAGAACTTCATGGTAAGAGGAAACTGGGCGTGGGTTGGTTTGAAGTTCAACATCTGATTTATAGAGTCAGGAGTAATATGAAAAAGGGTAGTCCTAGATGGACTCTTAACTGCCCTGTTTGTTGGCTCATAGTTCTCACAGCAAAGGTGAATGATCTCAGAGAATATATTCACAGAGGGGAGGTAGTATATGGGTAGATTTGATTCCCATATGCCATAGACATCATTTTGGTTTAAGTAGATGTTTTTGAGCTCACAGACTGCTTGCAGATGGTTTTGGTAGCCTACTAGGTCTTGGATTAGATAGTCTTTATCAGCTAAGGGCAAATGTTCCAACCCCTTGTGTGGTGCATTAAGAGGAGTGATGTTCAAGGCTACTGGACCTTCCATGGCTAAACTCTGTTGCCTTTAAAATTAGAAATTTGGGGTCTATGCAAGAAAAATAGGCAAAACAATGGCTCTGTGGATTTCAGCGGGAACTTTAACCGATGAAACTGATTTGTTGGCTTCAATTTAGCTCTGTGGATTGAAGTTAGTTGGAGAAACAGGACTTATCGGCTTCTTTGGCATAATGGGCTGCAATTATGGGCAAAAGGAAGCTTTTGAGGGTTCCTTGGAGAATTTGCAGGGCCGAACGAGATCAATTTTAGCTCACTGTGTGGATTTATGGTGAATTTGGCAAGACAGAGGTTATGGGGGATTTTTGGCAGCAACATAGTGTTTCTTCTTCAAGTTATAGGTGTTGTGGCCAATTTTACAGAGAAAAGCAATGAAAAATAGGGTCAGGGGAAAATTGTTGTAAATACCTGTTTTCTCGGAGGAATGGTCGATGTGCAGGTGACCAGGTGAGTCGGGGGGCCGAGCTGTGGAGTCAAAGCTGCCGGGTGGCGGAATTGTATGGTGAAAATGCTTCTTTGCACGAAAATTCGCATGCACAGGTTGTGTACAGAAAACAAATAGAAATGGGTAAAAACAATATTATCACCCGTTTTTACCCAAAATTTTGACTTTGGCGGGTTCGGTGCACTTTTTTGTGATGACGTGAGCATGACATCATTTTGTCGTGTATCAGGGTACGGATGCTGACATGGCAGGTGATGTGGCATTTGACGTGGCGAGTGACGTGTCAGGTGACTTTAGCAGATGCGCAGGCGGCAAGGGGGGTGATGTCATTAGGTGAAGTGGCATGTGACGTCAGCAGGGAGGCAGTGGGGTGGTATGTGGTATTCCCCGCACCTCTTTTGGGGGGAAGTGGTTTTGGGGGAGGGGGCTCCGAACACGCTGGCCACCTGACACACGTCCTTGGTACGACAGAAATACCACCCATCCCCCGGACGCTATAGTTTGGCATGTTAGGGCTCGTGATATCACCGACCGTCATCGGATCTGTCAGCGCCGATCGGACAGTTGGCGGGTATGGAAGGTGGTAGCGGGTTATCTGTGGGGGACCCACTTTAATATTTCGGGTTTTTGTAATGTTTGCGGTGTATTTTTGAGCTTTGGGTTAAATGGGTTTTGTGGGTTTAATATGTGGGTTTCGGCTATTTATTTATCTAGAGGCTAAACAAGTCCCGATGGGCACATGGAGGGTTGTTATTGGCCCCGGGTGGACCAATAACTCCTGACAAAATGTTAACATATAGCTATAGTTAGCCAAGGGTCGGGGTATTAGATTTTTTAGGGATTTTGTGTATTTATACATAGTAAGGGAGGGGAATATACATAGGAGCTATATAGTAGTGTTAGTAGGTTAATATGACTATGTGGGATGGGTTTGTATGGTTTAGGCTAAGTTTATAAAGTGAAAACTTAGCTAAGTTTATGGAGTGAAAACTTAGGCATGGGGGGGAATGAAAGGATACCAAGTGGAGAAGTTTAGGAAACTTGGCAAAAATGGAACCAAGACATTTTACACAAGAAATGTGGCTTGTTTTGCCTAGGTGAAAACACATTTTTACTTAGTTTTTCTATGAAATGAAGTGGAGTAAAGGCAATGAGCAGATCTCATTGTCCTTGGGGGGAATGTTAGTAAGTGTTTCTTGGGAAAATGGGAGGGGAATTAGTCATGCTCCATTTGTTTTGTAGCCACCTTGCCATGGTACCTCATGTTTTTTATGAGATGAAAACTTGTTCCAAAGGAGCAAATTGCTCATACACCTGCTTCTATACCATCAAAACTACCTACCCAACCTAGTATACCTAACATTTTCTCTTCATTTTCATTGGGTGCATTTGAACTAGAAAACCCTGATTCCTATTTTTTCTTTCAGCTTCCCTCCTATCTAAGTCTACCCTTATCTCTTCCAGGGCTCAGATTAAGCTGTTGAGACCCTTTGCTTCTCTACCTAACTACTTGTATGCCAAGCTTGAACTGTTTGTGCAGAACTTTATTCTCTATTCTAAGACAAGTAAATTCAAACATGATCTAGCCAGGATTAGACTGTCTAGCTATTCATGAACTGAGACAAGAGTCAACCACCTATACATAGTGAAATTCTACAAAATATGGAACCTTTGCAGCATGAAAAGGATGAACATATTTGGTACTTCTCCAGTCAATCATGAAAAATGAAACCTATTGGTATAGGAATCGAACAATGGCTCCACTTGGGGATGGCTTTTCTTAGTGAAGAGTCAAGAACAGTAGGTCAGATAGCCTTATGTTCAGTTCTTGTTGTATTCTGAAATTTCTCCTTTGTTGTTCACAAAAGGGCCCTTCTATAATGCCTGTATTTCTCATGCACTCATTCCAAAAATGGCAGCTCTGTTTTGGGCACTCTATTTGATTATTTCTCATCATTTTCATAGCTCCCAAGTCTGTTTCTTTGGCTTCTTCTGATAGGCTTAAAATGCAATACCCAAAGGTGGCACAATTCCTTTCCTTTTCCTCAAAATTTGTTGTAACCTATTCCGCATCCTATTGCTGTAATAAACTGTAGAAAGTAAACTCTAGTATGTACAAATTGAAGTGCTACTATTTTTAACAAAGTGGCTCAAAATAATGCTTCAGCATTCTGCCATTGACTGCTCCCTCATCTGCCTCTGTACCATCCAGACTCCTCAAAAAGTAGGTGTTGTTTCCTTGTATAGTCTGAATGATAAATGGTCCTCTCCATAAGAAATCAAAATTTCCATGTTTTCCCCTATCTTCTCTTCTGGAATCCCAATTTAAAACTTTATCCCCAATGAATAAGTCCTCTTCCTTGGTTCTTTTATCGAATATCTTTTTAAGCTTTTCTTGTAGAACTTGGGTTCTGTGATAGACCTCCTCTCTTGTCTGCTGCAAGTGAATAGTTCGATTGATCCTTCTCTGAACATCGTTAGGTTCTGCTTGTATCTCTTGTAGCAACTTTATCACTGGGATTCCCAAAGAAGAAGGGAAAACTACCTCCATTCCATAAACCAATTGATAGGGACTAGTCCCAATAGATCTCTTGGTGATCAATCTGTCTGCCCATAGTGCATTTACAAGCTTTTTATGCCATTTTTTCTTGTTTTCCTCCAAGACTTTCTTAATGATGTTGATCAAGCTCTTGTTGGAGGATTCAGCTAGGCCATTACCTTGAGTATAATAGGCTGTAGAATGGCCCAAGGTAATGTGGTATTTGTGACAGAAATTAATCATTCTCTTAGACTTAAAGGCAGCAGCATTGTTTGTAATAATTTTCTCCGGGCAGCCAAACCTAGACAAGATGTTGGTCTCAAGGAATTGCATGATTACTGAGTCATTGGCTTTCCTGCAAGGGATGGCCTCTATCCACTTGGTAAAATAGTCTGTAGCAGTCAAAATCCATTTGTGTTGGCCAGAGGATGAAGGATGGATTTCCTTAATGAAGTCTAAACCCCATTGTTGAAATGGTTTTTCAGTGGAAATGGGCTTGAGGGGCAGAGGCAACAACTTTTTCTTTCCTTCAAAAATTTGGCATTTGTGGCAAAAAGTTACATATTTTTTCACATCAGTAAATAGGGTGGGCCAATAAAATCTAGCCCTTGGGATTTTATCAATAGTTGATTTCCAAAACAAATGTCCACCACAATTCCCTGCATGAAATTCTTTAAGTACTTTGTCAGTTTCTTCTTTGATTAGACAATATAATAAAGCACCTTCATGGTTTTTCCAAAAGAGAGCATGATCTAAAATGCAGAACTTGGAAGCTTTCATTTTCAAAAATATTTGCTTAGTTCTGGATAATCCTGGAGGAGCTTGCAAGTTTAATAATACAAAGGATATGTCAGCATACCAAGGTGATTGTATATAGGCTTGATTGATCAGTGGAGTCACCATCTCCTGCTCATTATCCAGTTGATTTATGTCAAGGGCTTGAAAGTTAGTTTCAGTCATGAGTTTAACTAGTCCTTGTCCTTTTATCAGTTTTGTTGGTTTAATTTCAATGTCATATTCCAGTATGGTAGCTATCCATTTGCCCCTTTTGCCTTCAATGCCTTCTTGGGTCAGGATGTCTTTAACAACAGTGTTGGGCACATAAGAAATCACATGAGAGTACAAGATGTAGACTCTAAAGTCCTTGATGGCCTTTACAAGTGCATATGCTTGTTTCTCCATGATTTGATATTTGAGTGGAGCATCTGTAAGGGCTTTGCTGAAGAAGGCTATGGGTTTTTCACATCCCTGGTCATCTTTTTGGAGTAAGACAGCAGCAATTGTGTGTTCTGATGCAAAGGAAAATATGATAAAGTCCTTATCAAAATTGGGGCTTGTGAGGATTGGTGTTTGAGTCAAAGCTTTTTTTATTTCTTCAAAGGCTTGCTTAGTTTCTATTGTCCACTTAACCTTGGAGTCTTTTTTGAGCATGTTATTCAGCAATCTTATTAGCTCAGCGAGATTTGGTATGAATCTTCTTAGAAAATTGATCTTGCCTAAAAAGGCTTGTAGTTCTTTAATGTTTCTAGGGTGAGGGACTTGCAAGATAGCTTGTATTCTGTTCGGATCAATTCTAATGCCTTCTTTAGAGATGATATGGCCCAATAATTTTCCTTCTTCTAGGCCAAACAATGATTTCTTTGGATTTAGTGATATACCATATTTTCTTCATATTAAGAATACTTGCTTGAGATGATCTAGGTGCTCTTGATCTGTTTTGGAGAAAGTTGTAAGGTCATCTAGGTAAATGACTAAAAATTCATGGATCTCTTTAGCAAAAGCAATATCCATGGCTCTTTGAAAAGTTGCTCCTGCATTCTTGAGTCCAAAGGGCATTTTCACATATTTGAATGTTCCCCAAGGGGTTGTGAAAGCAGTTTTATCTTAGTCATCCAAGTGCATTAGGATTTGATTGAAGCATGAGAATCCATCTAACAGTGATATCTTTGAAGCACCCACTACCCTTTGCAGAATGTGACCCATTTTGGGTAAAGGGTAATTATCCTTTAAAGAGACTTTGTTCAAATTTCTCAAATCAACACACAACCTTATCTCCCCTGTCTTGTTTCTAGTGGGCACTAAATTTGAAACCCATTCTGAAAATCTGATTGGAGCTATAATTCCAGCTTCATACATTCTCTTAACTTCTTTCTCAATCAAAGGGAGTAGCATAGGGTTGACCCTTCTAAGTTTTTGTTTGAAAGGTTTTTGGTTTTCTTTGAGAGGTATTGTGTGTTGGATTACTGCAGTATCATAAGCCTTTAGGTCCTCATAACTCCATGCAAAGACATATTGAAATTATTTGAATAGTTCAATGTACTTGAGTTTTTGGTCAGGAGGCAGAGCTTTGGACAATTTTATCATTTTGGGATTTTCTGCAGTTCCTAAAATGCAATCCTCAATTTCTGCATTTAATGGCTGCATTTTAGGTTTCCTAGAGATGTCATTTGAGTCAAAAATGTCCTCTAAAGGAGTGAGGCCTGTAGGTAGGAAATTATCCTTCAGCTCAATGACTTCACACTCTGCTGCAATTGCATCCTCACCTTCTTTTTCATGAAGTTCCTGTAAATCTATTTTAGTGAACTTGGTGGGATATAGAATTTGGTGTGTTGTTTCAGCAGAAATATGTGTTTCAATTTTGTCTATTTGATTTCTTTCCTCTATAGTGTTGGTATCCATTTTTATGCTTGAGAACTCTTCCTTCAAAGTCAGGAAATTGTTGATTTGTGTGTCATTTTCAAACACTTCCCAGTTTTTGACATTATTTGGTACAACAGGTCTATGTTTTATTTCAGTAGTGAATCAGTGATTGGGCTTAAATGGCAATTTGCAAGTGCTTGCAAAGGTTGCTAGACTATGGGCATGCAGATTTTGATTCCTTTGAATCTTGGTCAATTGGGTTTCAAGAAAGGTGTTGAGAATTTCCATTGTAGCAGCTCTATATGGCCTCAGCCTAAGATCATTTGTAATGAATTTACCCTTTATTTGTTGAATGATGAGGTCAGAGTCTCCCAAAATTGATATTCGAGTTGCACCTAAGTTTTTTATCACTTTGAGCCCTAAGAGGAGGGCTTCATATTCGACCATGTTGTTAGTGCACCTGAAATTTAATCTAAATGCATTTCCCTCAGTGTGGTTATCCTTCACATTGTGTATCCAAACCCCTGCCCCTGCTCCTAGCTTATTAACTGATCCATCAAACTCTAGATACCATAGGTTTTCTTGATTTGAATTGGTATTAGGAGCTTTTTCAATTTGCTTAGCAGGCATAGTTGGATTTACAGTCTCATGGGATTCTTTATGTGTGACTGTCAATTTATTGTTTTCCAAGATTTCTTGAATCTGAACTGTGGATTCTTTGTCTAGGAATTCATCCTGACTTAAATCCACCATTTTAACATGAATTTGGGTTTGAATCTCAGTGTTGTATAAGATAAAAGAGTCCAAGTCTGAATGCATGGAATAAATGAGAAAGTTTTGGGGTTTTTCTTGACTACTTACCACATACTTCATCAAAGTTTCTCGGTATAGCCTTTTAGGTTGGCCAAAGACTGAGATAGTGGCATAAGACATGTCTAGTTGCAAAGATCCTTGTAGCTTGGCACCCCAGGATCTAGATAACAGCATTCCATACTGGGGTGGAATATCAGCTACCACCACATCCATGAGAATTGTCTTTGCTGGATATTGGACTAATGACACACACAGATCCTTGATTAAGCCTAGACACCAGACCTGACTGGAATCAAAGGAAAATAGGTCTTTGTATGGCGTTGTGATATCTAGGTCCAACTTTTCCATAACAGATTTAGGCATCAGATTATGGGAGGCTCTTGAATCAAACATTGCATTGTGAAGCACCTTGTCATGAATGTTTAAACTCACATAAAAGGGAGGGACACCTCCATCTACTGTTTTACCATTTGCTTCAGGGCCAAATATAAGTTCTGGTTGATCATCAAGGATGTTCACTGAATCTTTTTTTTCTAAAATTGTAGTGATCTACTGTTTTTTTCCCTAAAAAATTCATGCCTATCCAATTCAGATAATGGGATGCATACTTTTAACTTACTTATTTCAGCCTCAATATTAAAGGGTTTTTCTGTTTTTATTTTGACATTTTGGGCAGTAGGGTTGTGTTTTTCAACTGAGTTTTCAACAACTGCCTCTTTTACTGGAATGTTATGATGAGCTAGAGTTACTTGCTCACCATCTTCCAAAGGTTCTTCTACAACTTCTCTGAGTGGAGAAATAGATGTAGGGTGCTATTTTGATTTATCTTTGTCTGAAACATCTTCAACAGTTGGACTATTTGGATTGGAAGTTTATTTAGGGATGATTGGTATATGAGAGTCCTCGAGTTTAGTTTTGGTAGGTTGCTTGATTGTCTTTTTCTTGGGATAATCAGGGATATCTATTCTCCTACTTCTCAAGTTGTATTGCTTGTGGACTTCATACACAGTTGTTTCATACCCTTGCTTAAAATCAAAGGATTCCCCTGATTTCATTTGACATTGACTAAGAGTATGAGCCTCTTGGTCTTCTTGAGTTAGGAAAATTGGTTGACCACTATTGAGACCCATTAGGTTAATGTGGGGGTCCTCTGTTGGTTCACTAGATGTGGAAGCTTCTACATAGTTTTCTTGGAAGGGGGGCCTTATGTTTTGGTCTGGACCAACTTTTCCTACATTGGGGTTTTGATTTTTTCTAAAGTTTCGATTTCTTGCATTGTTGTTTGGTTGGCTTTCCCATGAATATTTCCTCTCAATAGTTTCCACTCTATCTCCCAGCCTGTCCATGCCTTTAATGATTGCATCAAGTTTCTATTCAAAGGTAGAGGGTTCCTCTTTGAAAGTTGTTCTTCTTTCAGATCTAGCTTGATTTCGTTTAGAAATTAGATTAGCTTCAACACTCACAATTATGCTCTGCATATCTTCAAGGCTAGGAGGATCTCTCTCCTTGAGCTGGTAAGCCATGTCTGAGTCAAATCCATCAGGGAATTTGATCACTTCTAAGTCTGGTGGTGGTCTAAGATTTATTGGAATAGCAAGGTATGTATTGTTGAATCTGGCACAATAATCTTGGACACTCTTCTGTGGGCCTCCCTTCAAGTTCTCATATTCTGTTAAGATGTGTAAAGGGTCCTTTTTTTTTCCCACCTGTTTAGGAAAGTCTGATAAAGGGCATCTAGATTAGCTATTGTGTTTGCAGGGAGTGACCTAAACCATGTCCTTACATCACCAGTTAAGCTCTGGACAAAAATTTTCATCCTGACATCATCATCATCAATCTCATAATTTTCAAAATAGTCTGTCATCCTCTTGGTATGTTATTGAGCAGTGTAAGTGCCTGTACCATCAAAATAGGTAATTTTTCCCTGATAATCTTGTGGCATAGCCCCTGGATTGGCAGGCAACTGCAGGGGAGCATATCTATTTGCCATATTAGCAGGGAAAGGTGGGACAACTGGAAGCACAGGGATAGGAGCTGAGATAAGTGTTGTGGATGGATGGGTGGAAAAGAGATTATGAAGTGATAAAGGTGAACTGGAAGAAGCTACAACAATAGGAAGAATGGCTTGAGATTCAACTGTGGTAGGCTTAGTATGAATGGGTTTCTGCTGGGGTGTTTCAAGGTTTGAATCAGCAGAATTCTCTTGATTTTCTGGTTTCCTAAGGCTCTTAGGAATCAAATTTGGATTTTCAAAGATAGCTCGAGGATTTGGGTCTTGGTTTGACCTTGTGTACCGAGTTTTCTTCTTTAGAGCTAGCTTATAAAGTATATTTTGGGTATTTTCTGGGAATATTTGGAGAATACAAGTTTTGACAATATCTCTGAAGGAAGCTCCTGAGATGTAAAAGGAATTGGGCTTTCCTTCAGGTAGGTTTGAAACAAGGATGGCCAAACAAATATTTGAGATAGTTGTTTAGAATCTAAAGCTAGACTGGAGTTGGACTGAAGTAGCTTTTTATTTACTCTTGTGATTGCATAGCAAAGACAGTTTCAAAGGCTGCCTGGCTAACTTCAGGCTCCATCTGTAGCTTTAGAGATTAGACAGTAGTAACAGACATTCATTGAGGTCCCCAGCGGAGTCGCCAATGATGTTATCACTCAGGTTGTTCCATAAAACTTGTGAGAAAAGGGAATACGGCCGAGGTAACCACTAACCAATCTTTTATATGCAATTTCCATCCAAATTGCATCCAGAGAGGGCTCTCTCTTTATAATTTAACTTTGTTTTTTGATGTTTTTATGCTAGTTATGATGTGCAGAGGTTTGTTTTAAATTTGTTTGGATGGTGATTTCAAATAGAGGTAGGATGCAATTCTGAAAAGGTTTATTCCATTGGGCAATGGAATCTATGAGGAGGGACTATTGAGTGTGTTTCTGTGATAAAGGGCAATACTACAGAGCAAGATAATCAGTCTTGGAACAATATTGAAAGCTAAAAATTGATGGGATGTAAGCCAGGGGGTAAAGGGCAGTCAAGAATCCTTTATCATGGTGGCAAAGGGAAGGTGCATGAATATTTTCAAGGAGCAACGAAGAATTCCTTGGAAATTTTCAAAGTGAAAGAATTAGTGGAAACAGAAGCATTTAACAATTCCTGTTTATGCTAGTTCTGAAGAAAACATAAATAACAACAGGAATTGAACACAAAGTGTATTTAAACAAGTTCTAGGCTATTCTTTTTCCCTATTGTTAAGATTATGAGACATATATGAAATTTTCAAACATAGAAAACAGAAAAACACAGTTTAGAATAACTTATTAAGTCAAAGAAAGACACAGGAATTCTGTAGCAGAGCCCAGAATCATCAAATCCTCATTCAGAATTTCCAGCAGCAATGCATTTCAATAGCCTTTGTATTAATAAATATCAGAGTTACAGTGCAGTCCAAGAGGAGAATCACCAACCCTGAATACATTCCTTGGGGGGTATTTATACAAAAAGAGAGTTACAAAATATCTTGTGGTTAAGATATGAAGTAATAACTTCCTCCACCTATTCTGTCAGAGAAATAAATGAAAAAATAAAGGTAGGAGTTATTGTGGTTGTGTTGGCTGCTTTAACTGACGAGATATTTTAGACTTTTCAACCCAAGAATTCGGCTCGTAGTTGTGTCTTTAATTTGCATTCTTGCGTTGATGTCCCGATACTTATACCTGCTCTTGATTTATCTTTAATGTGTCCTGATCCTTGCTTGAGATCCTTCCTTCATATCTGCCACATGTCTTGCTATTTGACCAAGTGTACATAGGCAGAAAGATCCAAATTACCTAGGTAAAACTTCCAGCATACTCTGCCACCACTATTCTGTAGGCAACTGATGTCTTTGTATTTTTACAAGTATTTCATCCACCTTAGTATACCTGTAAAAGTTAGGCTTGACTTCAAAAAGATGATTTATTTCATGTTCTATAAAAAACAAATTTTCCAATTAGTCATATAAATTTTGTCCGGAAGGAGGTCCTGTGTCTTCTGAAGTGCTGGATGATGCAATGATCTAATTTGTTACATACATGTTTACCCTGTGAGCATACTATTGATGTGATAACAGTTTTTGATTGCTTGTTAGTAAACTGGGTAGACCCTTCTGCTGCAAGTTTGAGAATTTCTCTATGAAGGCATTAATGTCCATCTGCATCTCTTGACACTTCCTTTCCAAAGTCTGTATAAAATTTCTCATTGTTAGCACCTTCTTCACTGTCAAAATGGTGCCTGTCCTGTCCGAGATCTCCAAAGCTGGTAGCTGTTCTTTAGTATTGGTATTCAAAAAATGGATGAGCCTATTGGCCTGCTCAGGCATATTTCCTAATGATTCCCTGGCCCTTTGAATTTTCTCTTGTGCCCTTTCTATCAATTCAATTTGTTCATAGATTGTTTGAATTGATAGCCATTGGTCAGTAATGGACTAGCCAATCTTGGTCCACAAAATCATTTTAATGTCTGCCAGAGGTTTATGCAAGGTGAGATCCTTTTCTAATGATTTCACCTTGTTCTCCAGGGCCTTCACCTCTCTGGTCTTCTCTGCCACTGTTATTTTTGACTTGTCATAGCTCACTTCTAGCTTGGCTAGTCTTTCCTTTGCCTCTTTCAACTCTGACATTTGAGCTTCTAGCTCTTTCACTGCCTTCATCATTTCTTCCATCCTCATGCTAGTTTCTGGCTCTATTGTTGTTGCTTCTGTAGCATCTGTAGTTGTTGTACCTGTTGTTGATGTTGGCTCAGTGGGAGGGATTGTTGCTGTGTCTGTGGGGGCAGCAGAGACAATTGTTGGAGCTATTTCAGGTGGCTGGGAGGTCGACTCTCCCTGCTTAGCTTGCAATGCTTTCTCCAACTCTTGCTCTATCTACATTAGTCTTTGATTCATTCTCATTAAAAAATTCATTACATCCTCTTCTGCTTTTTCTTGTGCTAGTTTTGTTGTTTGTGGATGTATGGTGATAGGTAGCTTCAATTGCTTTCTAAGGGCAGCAATATCTTCCTCCTTCTTCTTGATCAATGCTTTGATGCCCTTGGCATCCTTGGGATCATGTCCCAACTCCATAATTATTTCTTCCAGAGTCTTTATTCTTTTGTCTTTGGCTAGAGAAGGGATCTTCTCCAAATCCAATTGAGCAGATGTATTACTCAATGACTCTTTTAATTGGTGGGCCAACATTGCCTTGTCTGCCAATGTAGCATAGACCATTTCACCCATTTGTTTGTGCAATTCTATTTTCCCATTGGGTGCATATCTTTGGAAAGGACCTCTAGATTAGTCCTTATGTAGTCAGCTGCAGACTGTGGCTGCTGAACCTTGGGTTTGAAATGACTTAATATCATTTTCTCCTCCTTGATGTCATAAGCTTCCATTAGTCTATGATGTTTGGAGGGTGTCATCTTAAGAAATTGATCGTACAACTGAATTCTTAATGACTCATTTTGAGCCTTAATCTCCATAAATGATTTTTTGATATTTGATCATTTCGTGGCTTGTCACCTTGAGGAGGAGACTTCCATTCCATGCTGCCTCTCCCCTTCTTGTCTGTGAGAGCTAGCAGAAGTCTGTTAGCTGATGGCCCTCTCTCCTCTTGTGCTTTCAGTGATGTCTTCCATAGTGTCCTCTTCAGGTAGAGGATCTACCCTTTGCCTTTTGGCCTCTTGTTGTTCTGTTGACCCACTTGCAGGTGTGGTCTCTTCCCAGTCTCTTTTCTTACTTCTCTCCTCAGGAAGAGGAGTCTACAATGCTGGTACTTCTGGTGCTTATGCCTATAGTGAAGGGGCTTGCCCTTGACTGTGTTCTTTTGAGGTAGTTGGCTATTCTTCCATTGTTTCTTGCTCTGCAACTACTAACTCCTTGCCCTTTGCTGTCCCTGTTGTTGGTGTAGTCCTTTCCTGGGCAACTTGTTGTGAAGTTGTAGCAGTTGACGAGCTTTCCCCGGTTTGCTGTGGTATTTTGAATGATACCTACCTAAAAGAGTCTAATTCAAGACTTTTTTCCAAATTTTTCATGGTTTGTTCCATTTTCTCTTCCTCAGTTAACTCCTCAACTAGTGTGCCCTCCACCCACTCATCTTGGTTGGCAAACTTATCTATCTTAGGGATGTTGCAATGTTCATAGGGTGCCAGCCTATATTTTACCCTTCTTGCATTGATAAAGCCATTTGGATCATACGTTACCCACCAAAAGCTTCTCTTGAGTCTAAGTGTTTGACCCAATATTTCATCAGCATCCTTCCATCCCTCTTTCTTGCTCATAACAAAGGGGGCTAACTGGTCTCTGAGTTTCAATGGGGCCTTTTTCTTTGTGCTATGGAAGTGACTCAGATATGAATTAATGAATTGCCTGACATATTCCAAGGCAAATAGTCTCATTGGCACATATCTGGGCAGCCTGTAGGGCCATAGCTCACAACCATATATCCTCAGAATGGTGTGATTCTGGTAAAAGTACCAGTCATCTATTTTATAGTTTTTGGAGAGATGTAGTATCTTTTTCATATCACATGTCAGTCTAGGAGGAGGAGTTCTCATCAGGAGAGAAGAGACTGGGTATACAAATAAACCGATAAACTCACAATAAGAGTAGGGAGAGTTGCAGACTTCATGAAAGATTGGGGTCCAAAAAATCACCGACCTCCTTTCCCCTTTATGGTCCAATTTTCTAATGGGGAATTGGAAGATATCTGGCTGGTAATATAAGAATAGATGATAGATATAGGATGAATATTTAAAGATTCCCTCCCTGTCTAGCCTCAACAATTGGTCATGTATCTTATTGGCAATAAATTTGGCATAGTTGTATTTGACAGCAAGGGGCTGCCCTGGGGTAAATATAGACATCATAACCAATATGGTTTCATCAATATGCTCACTTGTCTTGAACCCCAGAACAAAATATATCATATCAACAACTAATCTACCCACTTCAGTGAAAGATGCATCGTGGAAAGGAGGTGGTTGCTTAGGCTGGCGATCTGCTCTCATAAACACTTGGGCAATTCTGGTCATCTCTGAGCTAGAGATTTTGGGACCTTCATCCAGCAAGAACTTCATGGTAAGAGGAAACTGGAGGTGGGTTGGTTTGAAGTTCAGCATCTTATTTATAGAGTCAAGAGTAATATGAAAAAGGGTAGTCCCAGATGGACTCTTAACTACTCTATTTGTTGGCTCATAGTTCTGACAGCAGAGGTGAATGATCTCAGGGAATATATTCACAGAGGGGAGGTATTATATGGGTAGATTTTATTCCCATATGCCATAGACATCATTTTGGTTTAAGTAGTTGTTTCTGAGCTCATAGACTGCTTGCAGATGGTTTTGGTAGCCTACTAGGTCTTGGATTAGATAGTCTTTATCAGCTAAGGGCAAATGTTCCAACTCCTTGTGGGGTGCATTAAGAGGAGTGATGTTCAAGGCTACTGGATCTTCCATGGCTAAACTCTGTTGCCTTTAGAATTTGAAATTTGGGCTCTGTGCAAGCAAAATAGGCAAAACAATGGCTTCAATTTAGCTCTGTGGATTGAAGTTAGCTGGACAAATAGGACTTATGGGCTTCTTTGGCATAATGGGCTACAATTATGGGAAAAAGGCAGCTTTTCAAGGTTCCTTGGAGAATTTGCAGGGCCAAACGAGCTCAATTTTAGCTCACTGTGTGGATATATGGTGAATTTGGCAATACAGAGGTTATGGGGGATTTTTGGCAGCAACACAGTGTTTCTTCTTCAAGTTATAGGTGTTGTGGCCAATTTTACAAAGAAAAGCAATGAAAAACAGGGTCGGGGGCAAATTGTCGTAAATACCGGTTTTCTCGGTGGAATGGTCAATGTGCAGGTGACCAGGTGACCCGCGGGGCCGAGCTGTGGAGTCAAAGCTGCTCGGTGGCGGAATTGTATGGTGAAAATTCTACTTTGCACGTAAATTCGCATGCACAGGTTGTGTACAAAAAACAAATAGAAATGGGTAAAAACAATGTTTTCACCCATTTTTACCCAAAATTTTGACTTTGGCAGGTTCAGGGCGCTTTTTTGTGATGACGTCAGCATGACGTCATTTTTTTGTGTATCGAGGTACGGATGCTGACATGGCAGGTGATGTGGCATATGACGTGGCGGGTGACGTGTCAGGTGACGTCAGCAAATAGGCAGGTAGCAAGGGGGGTGATGTCATCAGGTGACGTGGCATGTGACATCAGCAGGGAGGCGGTGGGGTGGTAAGTGGTATTCCCGGCACCACTTTTGGGGGGAAGTGGTTTTGGGGGAGGGGGCTCCGAACACGCTGGGGGCTTAACACGCGTCCTTGGTACGACAGAAATACCGCCCATCCCCTGGATGCTATAGTTCGGTAGATTAGGGCTCGCAATATCGCCGACCACTGTCAAATCTGTCAGCACCGATCGGATGGTTGGCAGGTATTGAAGGTGGCAGGGGGTTATCTGCAGGGGACCCGCTTTAATATTTCGGGTTTCTGTAATGTTTGCGGTGTATTTTCAGGCTTTGGGTTAAATGGGTTTTGTGGGTTTAATATGCGGGTTTCAGCTATTTATTTAGCTAGGAGATAAACAAGTCTCGATGGGCACGTGGAGAGTTGTTATTGGCCCCGGGTGGACCAATAACTCCCGACAAAATGTTAACATATAGCTATAGTTAGCCAAGGGTCGGGGTATTAGATTTTTTAGGGATTTTGTGTATTTATACATAGTAAGGGAGGGGAATATACATAGGAGCTATATAGTAGTGTTAGTAGGTTAATATGACTATGTGGGATGGGTTTGTATGGTTTAGGCTAAGTTTATAGAGTGAAAACTTAGGCATGGGGGGGAATGAAAGGATATCAAGTGGAGAAGTTTAGGAAACTTGGCAAAAATGGAACCAAGACATTTTACACAAGAAATGTGGCTTGTTTTGCCTAGGTGAAAACACATTTTTACTTAGTTGTTCTATGAAATGAAGTGGAGTAAAGGCAATGAGCAAATCTCATTGTCCTTGGGGGGAATGTTAGTAAGTGTTTCTTGGGAAAATGGGGAGGGGAATTAGTCATGCTCCATTTGTTTTGTAGCCACCTTGCCATGGTACCTCATGTTTTTTATGAGATGAAAACTTGTTCCAAAGGAGAAAATTGCTCATACACCTGCTTCTATACCATCAAAATTGCCTACCCAATCTAGTATACCTAACATTTTCTCTTCATTTTCATTGGGTGCATTTGAACTAGCAAACCCTGATTCCTCTTTTTTCTTTCAGCTTCCCTCCTATCTAAGTCTATATAAGTCTACCCTTATCTCTTCCAAGGCTCAGATTAAGCTGTTGAGACCCTTTGCTTCTCTACCTAACTACTTTTCTGCCAAGCTTGAACTGTTTGTGCAAACCTTTATTCTCTATTCTAAGACAAGTAAATTCAAACATGATCTAGCCAGGATTAGACTTTCTGGCTATTCATCAACTGAGGCAAGAGTCAACCACCTATACATAGTGAAATTCTACAAAATATGGAACCTTTGCAGCATGAAAAGGATGAACATATTTGGTACTTCTCCAGTCAATCATGAAAAATGAAACCTATTGGTATAGGAAGCTAACACAAAGAACAAAGGAATAAACAAGACAAGAAACCTATCGAACCTCAACAAGAAGCTGAACAAGTCAAAGACAACGAAGAAGAAGTGGAGGACGTTTAGATGGAAATAGATGGCACAACATTTCCATCACCTCTACCACCATACATTCCACTGAGAAAACTGAATGCTAAACTAGTGAAAGACTCAAAGGATGTGAATCTTGGCACCTTCACCCCTATTTCCAGAGAAGGTACCATTTACTAGGGAATTACTTGGGAAAATATCGCAATTGAAGTTCACAGGCTACAACTTTAAAGACTGAAATAAATACCCACAGTTTGTACTAGACCGATATTTGAAACAAGTAAAATATCCGGAGAGTGGTGTGATGAGGTTAGAGCCGCAACAATGGGAAAATGGATTGGCACATTGAGGATTGATGAACATGTTAAATGTGTCACACTTTGGTAGAAGCCTAGGGAGCACAAATTGTGTGTGACAGTTGCTCATGTTGGTGCATGATGGATGCTTTTGGATGGGAAATAACATCCCTATAGATCCAATGTTGATATGGAGAATCATTAGATTTCCATATCAAAGGCTAAACCCCACGTAAGAGTTCGTTGGAAAATATTAGGACTGCGCCATAGCCGACAACATGAAGAAGAAGTTTATTTAGAGAAAAGGAAAGAGGGGATATGATATAAACTCAATCAGTGACCAAGAAGTTCGCTTTGCAACACACATATTGTCTAGGAAGATCATGCAAAAGTGTTTGGCTAATGAAGTCCCTGCAATGATAGTTTCATTAGCTTCATAGTGCGCCAATGGGGTTCAGTACAACTAGGTTGAATACCTTTGCAAATAATTACTAAAGGACTGTCGTGAGGTTAAGGAAAAAGCTACCACATTCCATTATGCATGGTTGATATTGATAATTGCAATGTTGGCATGGAGAGAGCTGGAGGATTCACAGTTCCCTTCGGTATCTTTAGATGTTTGTGAAGTTGTGCGGTATGCCTCACTGTGTTATACCACTCAACTATTATACCATATGGATTTGCATATTTTACTGAACTAACATCCTCGCCTTTCATTGATCTTATACAAGAAATATAATGTTGTTGCGAAGTTTAAGAACAATTTCCACAAAACATATATACATGCTCGCGGGGACACAAATAAGAAATGACATCCACTACCAATGGTCATTACTGATGGGGACATGGAGTAGATTGGGGATAGAATTTAGGAGGTGATAACATATTCATGGAATAAGTGGAAATATCACTACGATACACTTATCATAGGTGTGCAAGAGTAGATCGCAGAAATTAATTTTTTTCCACAGGCAATTAGGAAACCAGCACAGATAGAGGAAAGGATTGGAGAAGAAATGAAAATAGAGCCTACACTTGCAGCTAAGTTAGCACCAATGCCTGCAAGATACAACAGCAAGAAAAAGGGTGGGATCATGTCAACATGAACATCTTAGCAGTCTCATTGTAGCGATTACATAAGTTGCACTTGGAAATAATAGAGGAACTAAAGTTTTGCAAACAACACACTTCATACCTAAACATTCAAATAGAAAAAGAGTGGGTTTCACTATAGCATAAGCTCGACCAAATGATCCAGGAGAGGGATCAAGAATTTCAACAACAACAAAAGATCAAGGAGGTCATTAACGCAACATGCAAAGAGATTCAAGACCTTAATGTCTGAGAAGAAGAGCCAGTAGAGGAAAAGCTCGCGAATCTCGACCTTGCAGTGAAAGGATATAAGGGAAATATCGTGGCAGTACAATTCAAATATAAAATTCAGATCAGTGAGTTGCAAATGAAGTTGCAACCAACCACACCATAGGAAGTGTGGGAGCAGAGGGAGATTGACCTAAAGGTTGCAACGGCCAGCATCTCTGCAGAAGTGAAAGACTGTGGGAAAATTTTAAATGAAATTTTACAGATTTGGAATTCGCTGTAGGAATATCCAAATGTACAAAAACTGTCGGAAGATATTCAACAAATGCAACAATAGTTGGAAGCGATTTGGGATTTGCAAATACCTTACCAATCTCATAGAATCTCACCAAGATCAATGAGGAAAATTCCCTCTAGAAAAATATTGAGGAGCTAGGGAAGGAAGAACAAGTTTTAATAGAGAGGACTGAGCCATGGAAGTATGAGGCTTTCCAACTATTGCAGGAAGTAGATGAGAAGCTTCAAGAGCTTTGATAGAGGGAGACAATGATGGTGCAGAAGGTTGCAGAACATGTGATGGAAGCATTTTTGGAAGAGGTGCGCAACAAAGAGAAGCAGTTCACAGAGACTCTTCATCAATTAAACAATACTTACAACAATATTGCAGCAAAAATTAGAGGAAAAATAGTTGAGTGGCTCGGGACAAGTCACATGTGAGTGTTGGGGACATGTTGGGAAAAACAAACTTGGCCTAGTTTTTGGCAAAGACTCCACCTTTTGTGGAGCAGAGGGCGCAGCGCAATGTGAAGTGGAGACTACAATGGAGTAGATTGAATATATCGCGTGGTATAAGGTCTTCGAGATAGGGTGAAGCCACTTCTTTTTGTAATAATGTAAAATAAACAATGGATTTTGGGACCATAGCTACTTGTTTTAGGGACTCCATGGTATTTGGACCATGGTATTGTAAGGATGTAACCCTTGAGGTAATATTATATGTAGAGTCAAATAATAAGAAGAAATTCATCATCTGTGATCTAGACCTATGTTATGGTTGAAATTTTGTGATTTTTTATTCGAAAAAGAAGTCTAGACTCTACAACTAAGTGAACAGAGGCCTAAGTCTATAGCTGAGTGCACAGACGACTTGCAACTAAGTGCACAGAGGCTTGAGTCTACATATGAGTGCGCAAATGACCTGCAGCAGAGATTGCAGGTCAAGAAGTGTTTTTTGTACAAAGAATCATTATATTAGCAACAATTCTTGTGGACGTAGCCCCACATTTGGGTGAACCATGGTAAAATTAGTGTCTGCATGTGCATATTTTCTTACTATCTATTGTAGCATAGCAATTTATTACAATTTCACTTTATTTCAGCACAAATGATGATTTATGGCTTTATATGATATGGTTAAGTTCTTAAATTAATGCGGTGAAGTAATTTATGAATCTTAGGAATAAGAAAACTTAATAATACCACATCTCCACATCCTTCAAGGTTACAAAAACCTAGTTCTACATCTTCCCATAGTCACTTCAAATCAAACTACGATCTTCTTGTAGGTCGTTGTTGAAAGGGCCAGTGATTGAGGGTTTTGTTAGTGTGCAGTATAGAATGAACCTAGGTCAGCCCAAATCATAACCAACACAATACCCACTACTTTCCTGATGTTTGGTATCGAAGCTATGAGATACAATAATATTCCTATCATTGATCTGTATTCAGTATGATTTACTAGTGGTGTCTAGTCTTCTTTGAACAATTTGCATCCTGTAATTATAGGAGTGATAACTAGCTTTTTACGGTGCTAGGCCCGCCAACATGTCAGGGGATCTCCTCGGTAAGAAGTCCCAACTAGACCTCAGATAGTTTGGAGTAGGTGTCCCAGTAGTGGGTAGTATACTATTGCTTTAACTGCGGTTGTATGCAGAGGTAAGTAAGATGTCCATTTTAGAAGCAAGGGTGTGACCTTGCAGTAGGTCAGTGAAGGTGCATGAAAGGCTTTAACACACGAAAGGGGAGAAGAGTGTGCCTCTTAGAAGCCTGTAATAACATGCAACTTGAAAGGGAACACACGAGCTGAAAGACATCACGAGATGTAAAGAAGGATAACTGAAAATCCAAAGTAATGAGTTATACCAATAAGATGCTTTGATAAGATTCATACAAACATATACAGAATAGTCCACACATACATGCATAAATTACAACTACATACATCATTAGAGTAACTAGGATAGTTTAACTACAATAACAATATATGCATGAAATGAGTTGGCTCTATTATATTAAAAGAGTGAAAGATCCAATCATACATACAACCATCAAAATCAATAACCCTAATAGTGGAACGTTACAGTCACTAATGCCTGCTCCTCCAAAGAGATGTACTCTCTCTACACTGTGGAGAAGCCAAGACTCGTGACAATACACTCCAAGCTTTCTCTTAGTTATGCCTCTCAGAATCTTGGCTCCCAAAATCCCATACAATGAGTTATGAGGTTATATATATAGCAAAGGGTGGGATGACCCTTTGACATTCCCCTTTTTGACTCTTCAACTACCCTCATGACTCTTCAACTTACACATGACTATTGAAATCCTACTATTGACACTTGGTCTTTCACTTTACAACATGTTTACAATACAATCTACACATGTGAAACAAAAATAGGCTTGAGTAAGCCATCCAAGACATCATTGAGACTTGGACAGTTGTGGGAGGACTAACACATCGACATACTCTTGGTGACCTAGGGTGGAAAAATAATGCCAAGATTGGTAGTCTATTATGGTCTCCATGTACTTCGTGGTGACATACTTTTGAAAGAAAACTCTTGCCTTTGTTGCATCTAGGTACACTAATTTGACACCTTTGTCCAACTCGTCAAATAACATGCACATCATGGTCTTGAGTGCAGCCAGGCCAACGACATACTGGTGCATATTTTCTGCGCTCATCTACAAATCTATGTTGGTGGCTATGCATATCAACTGCTTGAAGTACATGTCCAGCTCCAGTCAGACTTGGTTCTTTACTTTCGCCTTGGTGAGTGTTCCAATGGATGGGATCATATGCATGTGAAAAATGACATCCCCATAAAGGACTCCACTGCAAATAGTTGTCTAGAATCACTTTGTGATGGTAGGGAATGCACAATCCAATTTTTAGCTTCATTAACTCTCACATATTTAAGAAAGCTCACAAATGACCCGATCGAACATGGCCAAAATTGGCCAACTATGCCCACAAATCTCCCTTCATATTCCAAAATTTGAGGGAAAGCAGGGCGAAGACCTAGGGAACCATGTCATGAAATTTCACCTGTGGTGTTCATATAACAGTATCAAAGAAGATGCTATTAGATTAAGGCTATTTCAACTTACCCTAACAAGGCCCGCCACGAAGTGGTATATAGACCATCCATTTTCATCTCATGGAACCTTTAGCTCATTAGCTAAATCATTCCTTACTTTCTTCCAAATCCAAATCTTCCATGATTCTAGGTTGGAACTTCTAAACAACGTCAAACAAACACAAGCTACACACATCTTAGAACATATCCATGAATGGCAAAAACATCGCAGCTTGTGCAAAACTGATTTTCAAGATAAAGTCCTCTTGGACACTTTCTTGAGATCCCTCACCTTCGAAATGTCAAAGGACATGGCTAAAACAACTAGAGTTGATCTACAACAAGTCGAGGTACATTTACCACATATTCCCAGATGCCTCGTGCCTACAATATTATCAAGAAATAGCAAGTGCATCTAATACTATTGATGGATTAATTGGGGCACTATCCCAAAGAGATCACAACAGTAGCTGCCAGTACCCTGTGTATCCAATGAATGGGCCATCTTACAATGCTACACCACCATTACAAAATACAAGGTATTATAATGGTCAACCAACACCTATGCAAAATATAGGCAATAGGGTTAACTAACACCAACCCTCACAAGGAGGCTCGTATCATCCCCCATAGGGAAATCAATACTCCTCCTAGAGTACGGATGAAATGTCTACTCCCCCGAACCAATATGTTAACCAGGGATAGGAGAACTAATATTCTCCTTTCCCAACGTCTCAATAGAATATCTCACCAAAGCAAAAAAATGCATGGGTAAATCTAGTGCAACTCGCTTCATCGCATCAATTACAAGAAAAATTGAATTCGGTTAATTCTTCTAATAGTGCTAGGAAAACACCAAAAAATAAGAAAAAGGAAGAGCTTTAGTGGGGAGGCAACAATCAGAAGCAACCCTCAAGGGAACCAAGAAGGGACAACCCTAACTAGAACCAAAATCAAGGTATGACCAATAACAACTTGCAAAAACAGGGCAAGAACACTAGTCTTCAAACTAATCATACATTCACCATCTACAGGGAGTACGAACATTATACCCATCACTGTCCCCAACTTCCCAATTTAAAAAGGATACAAGAAAGCAGGGGGAAAAGTGGCCAACTAATTGCAATCACATAGGAACACTTTCCCCATCAGGGAATTTTTAATATGTATCAAAAAACTTCCCAATCTCACCCATCTGGAGGGAACCTCAACAATACTCCTAACCACGATATCTTCATGATAGGAGAGGACATCCTCTTGTAAATGAGGAATCAAACTTATGAGGCTCCCCCAGAGTCCAATCTGTCTGCCTCGGCGAAGGCCATACCTAGTGAACCATTGACCATTACGCGTCTTCCCATAGATGTCATGCCAAAAATGGTTAAGGGACTATTACAGCGTGCAAGGCCCAATTCGAAATTTTCCCATAGTTACAGCATAGCTGATGACTTGGGTCAGTCATCGTCAGCTATGTCAACATTTGAAGTCCTGCAGATGTGCCCAACCCAACGGAAAGCCCTACTTTCCACTTTAGGTGCAATCGATCCATCCAATTCCAACCTCATGTTCTTTGACTTGGACATAGCTACTCCTCAAATGCCCTCAGCCATCACTTTCCAAATCCATATCTCAGTCTAGAGTATCACTATCCACATGCATCGTGTCTAGATCCATTTGGAAAAAGTTAGGATCCCCTGGACTTAAGCCCTTTGACATAACTCTTAGAGTGTACGACAAATGCCCTTCTGCTCCTGTCGATCTATACCCTAGTGTGTCAGTTAAGTTGGTTGGAAAAACTGTGTTAATAGACATTGAAATACTCGACACCCAGTTGGATTACAACATCCTCCTGAGCCAAAGCTATACGTATGAAATGCTCGCAGTCGCCTCATCGATGTTCAGAATCATGATGTTCCCCCATGATGGGGAGGTCATTACCATTGATCAACTCACGTACTACGAGAAGACAACTTAGCCCACACTAGATGGCATGCTCCCCTTAGTATCCCAAGAGGTGGTCACTACTTACACTGAGCTCAACCCAGGCCAGTTTAAGTCATCAAACCTCCTAGGAACATTCCCAAGAGATCCTCTAGTAATACAAGATCTTGTCCCAAATACCAGAGCACTAGTTTTCATGATGATGTCATCAAACACCACCCAAACACTGGAATCAGTTCCATACACCTCAACACCTACAACTGAAGAAGTCAGGTCTTTACCTCCCACAATCACGCAAACCCATTTCTTATGCCCCCCACCTGGGTTCGTGTCACACCAAGCCATGGAAACCCTCAAATTACCAAATATGACTCTCGCAATACCAGTTTGGTACCTAATCCCCATGACTGTGTTAGCTGAGTCAGGACATATGTAGGAAGAAAGCTTCCCTGTACCTCCATTTTAGAGGAACACCCCCGCTCAAAATCATTCGGCCCCTACCATAATTGGGGACACCAGAAAAGCAAAACAAAATGGTAAAAAAGGAGAAACTTCCAACTCCTCCAAACCTATGCAACCCTACGTGATATGTGATAAATTTGGGCACCCAACTCATATATTTCCCGAAATAGATGAATTAAAAACAATAATGAATGCCTCCAACACATTGTTAACCTCATCTCCACCAAAAGGAGTGAAAGTAGTACCCTTATGTAACAAGGAAGTACACACCAACCATGTGTGCACTATATGCGATAAATATGGACACTACAATCATTATTGTCTAAATATCCCTGAACTCCAAAAGACACTAAAAGGTCTCATCCAAACCATTAATAGTGAGTCCATAGCACCAACCCCGCCTCCAGAGAACGAAAAATTCCAAAACATATTCTACATACAGGAAGAGGCATCATCTAGCATCACACTCGCCTACAACAGACAAGGGTGGAATAAGCCATATTTTCGCCCCTCCACTTTACCATGTGTTATATTTGATGACCCTACCCATCCGTTAGACTGGTGCCTAGAATTATGGACAGGCTACCAAGTCTGACCCAACACCTCGGAGGGACCAAGAAAGTGGTATAGGCATCAATACCACGTATGCACTATATGCAGGGAGAACCATCATAAAAGGAGGTTCCTTCACTTTCCTCAATTACAAAACAAAAAATTTCATATGTAACTTTGTAAAGGAAAATCCCTATCTACTGTACTCAGATATGGAATCCACACAACCCACCCACCCCCCCCACTGGATGAAGAAGGACCCCTAGATGTCCTATGTGTGTTCGAGGAGAAAATACGGCTAGACCTCTACCATTTCACCTCCCATCGCCATCACCAATATAGACTAGGCCAAAAGAAATAAAAAAACACCTGGAAAATAGTTTTTCCCATTACATGTGCATTATGTGACAAACCTAATCATTTGATCAGTAAATGTCGTGAACTGAGAAGATTCAATGATATCTTCCGCTTAGTAGCCCAAATCCCCTATAAGAACCTCTCAAACCAAGAAAAAATTATGCGATGTTGTTGTTGAATATGCTCTTAATTCCACCACACAAGGAATTGTCAGTACCTTACATGATTTCATGTTGCAAGAGTAGCACTAAAACAAACCCACACAAACAGGCCACACCATAACAAAACCTTTCCGCAGAGATGGATACCCCCACAAGATATCATGCCTCACCATAACAAGACCTCATCTCAAAGATGGATACCTCCACAAGATATCCTATCTCGCAATAACCAGACCTTGCCCCACAAATGGATACCTCCACAAGGTATCCAGTCATACAATGACAAAGAGGCATCAACATCCCATGATATTAGTAGCACCAGCTCTCATTCAATCTATGAGGTTAGCATCGAACCAATTCATAGAAACCACATGCATGGCACAACAGAAGTTTGAAACCCTTTGGAAGGGCCCATACATCATCAAACATTGCCTCCACAAGGGGGCATACATACTATCAATGCCCGATGGGACTTGCCTAAAGAACCCCGTCAATGGTCTCTACCTCAAAAAATTTCACCCATAAAATGTTAGAGTGAGCATGTATGTAAAATGACTTATTTTTTATGATGATCAACTCATCATAGATGTATTCTAAAAGGCACTCTCTCATATCATGTAAAAAGATGGATGTTCTTCCAACTTGTCACCACGGGTTTGTTGAAAGCGCATCTCAATGGTCGCAAAATGTCGCTGCTGCAACATGGGCATTATACTCTCCTAACAAAAGCACCTCGTCTCTTCAATGGGCTATGTATCGGGTCAACCACTAACAATCAAGAAAAATATGATGTCGTCATAGGCCTCTTGGCTGATGCCCACCACCTAGCTATCTGTCACCTGCATATATTCCTTGATTCCCAACTCGTAGTATCTCATTTAAATAGGATGTTCCAAGTCCGTGATCCATGCTTTTTTCACAAATATCTACATGTACAAAGGTTAGCCAGACATTTTGATCAAATCACATTTACACATATACCCAAAGATCAAAATCATATAGCTGATTGCATCGCTAATCAACTCCTAGACTGCCATGCATTACACATATATAACCATCAAGATATATAAAAACATCAACATAAGATACATATAGAAACACAAGCGTAGAAATACACCAAGAAGTATGGACGCATATATCACATTATGAGAGCTGCTAAAAAATGCCTTGTATATACATCAAAAACTATAAATGAGTACAAAAAATCACTGGCCCACAACTAGGAAGGATAGGTCATCAAAAAATATAGGGGAGCATCCACATAAATGGGTGCTTTCCCTAGTGCAAACATCATCTCAACCTAAAACAAAGGTACATAACCAGCCTCCCTAAGGCCCTTGTGGTGCCATTTGTACATCAAGAGCTAATATGGGACCTGTTAGAGCCTAGATTTACCTTAGGCTGAAAAGGTAGGATCCAGGGCCAACATCAAACCACGCTCAACCTGGTACCTAGCCCTACCAGGTCAGGAGAGGGCTCTCTCTGAGTTAATCTCAGCTAATTATGATCACTAAAGGCTTGATATGACTGATTTTATTATTGATCTTAGGCTAGATATAAATGTAAGGGAATTTTATTGAATAAAATGTTGTGTTTGTGGGCTCTAAGGAAAGTAGATTTTGGGTGCAGGGAATGAGGTTCAGTCTTGTAGGGGTCTCAATGGGGCAAGGTAGGCAACTGTATTTGGCACTCTAAATCAAGTGACATGAATGGATCAGATAGAGGAGGAGTTGAAGAGGGAAAAATAAGCCATGGATCCTCTCCAAACAGTGGAAAACATCAAAAACTAAAACAAACTTCAAGTAGAGCACTGCAATTTCAATGTATTCTACTTACACTCTTGTTTGATTTAGCTGAGAAGAAGTAAAAGAGAAAATGACATACATAACACATGAATAAATTCACAAATACATAAGAAATCACTGTACCAAAACAAATGCCACAGAGATCCCAAAGAGTACTGCAAACCCTGGTCTCAATTCCTTAGCCAAAATACTAATATGAGTGTACAATGAAGCTCCTTACTTTCTCAAGAGTCCAACCATGCTAATGACTGAAAAACACATAATATAGACAAAGCATAGCTCATCCTTGCCTCTAGGGGTTGAGCTCACATGTTTAGGAGCTGATCCAACTGATTCTAAACTAGGAACTAGAAATCAGGCAATGAAACAGCATGCCTCTAGAAACAAGGGAACTGATTCATTCAGTTTCAAACAACTTTTTAACTGATGAAGCTACCTAACCAAGTGGAAATTTGACATATTTACATCATGATCCATAAATGTACATGCAATTACATCACAATTTGACATTAAGAAAGTGAAAAAGTGAAACTGGCCAAAACTGGGCGAAAAACAGAGCAATACTTGGTCAAACTGGCAATTTTTCCTCTATATGCCACGCCTGATTCTCTATGAGCTGTGCCTGTTTGGACCCCCTTTCGGAGGTCTTCCTGATGTCCAAATCAGCTCAAAGTATGCTTGTTGGAAAGGTCTGCCTATGTACTTTCCAACCCAAGTGGAATATTTCAATTTGGACTTCATTTTCCCTGTCAAAAATCAAATCTCCCAAGACTTCTTCCTGTGTGTCAAAATAGGGGCAGTAAGGTCTTTTTTTGAGTGTTTTTGACCTTTTTGAGGGCTCAAAACCTGCCCAAAATTCTTAGCCATAGGTAGGCAAACACAATTTTCCATGCCAAATCCAAAAATGCTGATTTGTTTTTATTTGGAGCCCCTTAGCGAAAGCGAGTGCCATGTGGCACAACGCATAGGGCGGAATTTCCTGTTTTGTGCCAAAAAAATTCCAAAATGCAAAAAGTGCTCCAAATTTTTTGAAATTTGGGCTAAGACTTCTCAATCAAGAGCTATGTTGGGCGAAGGAAGCCTCAGCCAAAATTTGAAGTCGATCATGCTCCTTTTGCCTCTTTGAAGCCTTCTTCAATTTTGTCTTTAAACTCCTTATTCATGCCTTGCAAACCTTGTTCCCCGCCATGTAATGGAAAGCCATGTGTCTCAGCAAGTTTTTCTCTTTGTTGGCCTTCTCCAACAATCTCTCTAAGTGGATATTGACTCTCTTGAGCCAAGACTCCCGATCGGCATTGATCTCTTGCTCAAGTGAAGTGAACTCCACCCTCCTTCTTTGGGCAGCTTGGCGATTCTCCCGAATGTTTTGTAACTCCATGATCACCTGCTGATCTTCAAGCTGCTATTCCTTTGCTCCAAGTATTTTATAATCCACTTAGCCCTCTCCAAGTTGAGGGACCAGGCCTTGATGTCTGTCTACTGCTCTTGGATGATCTCTTTGAGATTTGTGCTTTGCCGGCCCACATCTGTATCATCATCCTCAATAAGAATAAAGTATCGCTCACCTGAAGGCCCCTCAACCTACATTGGCCTCTTGCCTTTGTCCTAAACCTATGGTGCTGATGATGGAAACGAGACCCCTTCCACCCCAAGTGGAGATAATACTCGCTTTGCTGCTGCGAATAGTTGCCTACTGCCCTTCTGATAAGTGATAAACACCGGCATACTGGCAACTTGTGTCTCATGACCCTCATGTTGATAAGAAGGTCCACCTATCTCATGTAAAACCTCTGAAGGTCCCTAAGGAGCTGTGAAAAACTCACGAGAGATAAATCCTCCCAAGTGATACCCTATAAGCCAAGCTGATGGATGACCATAATTTTGATGAGAGCAAAATGGTAAATATTGTTGAACTACTGCTAAGGAGTTTTGTGCTGCACTAGAGTGGTCATCCTTTCGATATTTCGGCACATGAAGTAAGGGATGTTGATCATCCGTACCGGGGTAAAATGCATCAGCAGCCTGATATGATATGCATACAAACGGGAGAACCGGCCCTCACAACTGAAATACTTCATGATCAGTTTCATTAAAGGAGCATACTCATCTCTGAGGTACCAAAAAGGAAACACTCTCTTGAGCTATCTCAAGAAGCTGGGCTTGATGTACGGTTCATAATGTTGCCGGTCAATTTGCTACCTCTTGTTCCATTGCTCTCCAATGTTAGGAATATTGGTTGCTAGTGAAATGGATTCTGGTGTTAATGTGAAAGTGACGCCAGCTAGAGTGGCTTGACCATCATGTAAATGTAGCACAAATGAGAGGGCCAACTCATGGTGAAACTAAATGCTAGCAACCTCATCACAAAATTCATAGCAAGACTGGTGTTGGAAACAAGATATGGCAAGTGGGCAGGCCAATAACTCAGCAAGAGTGGTTGGTTCTTCTCGAATATATTTGCCACCTCTATGAGGCCTCCTGGGTGCATGTTCCTCTTTTGGTGAATCACTATGGGTCTCCTCTTCATAGTCATATGAAGGATCAGATGCCATCTATGCTGGTGATTGAACTGTCTTGATGAAAAATAGGTGATTTTATGATGTGTCTTGACTTTTGTCACCAAGGGAAACAGTGATGTAAGGGACTGAGGAGAGGAAAAGCAGTGAGGGATTTAGGGACTGTTGGTGAGGGGTTTAGTTAAGGGAATAGGGGTTAGGGAGTAGTTTGGGAATTTTTGTATCGGACTAGGGTTTGAGAGTTTGAATTTGGGACTTTGGGAAATGGGAATGAGGAGAGGGGATTTAATGAATACAGGGGTGTTTGAATTAGGGGAATAGGGAAATCAAGGGAAAAATGAGATAAGGGAGTGATGAGATGAGGGGATACTTGGTAGAAAATAGTCAATATAAAACCCTTAGACAACAATTTTCTTTGGTAGGGTTTGATTACTTTAAACATTTACCATGTAACAAACACCATCAAACAGCCATCAAATCTGGATGAAGAACAATGAAAATGGGTCAACCTACTTGGACAAGTGACAATCCACGCGTTTTGGGCGATTTTGGAGCAAGTTTGGCAGTTTTCAGGCTTCCTGGGTGTGTCCGCCGCGCATCCAACCCAATGCACTGTGCCCAGTGTGTGCGTTACGCCTCTGCAATTTTGAACTGGAGTCTGAGGTCTAGTGCGCCGTGCCAGTTATATGCGCCATGCCTGCTACACAGTGCACGACGCCCATTGTCTTGGAGCGATTTTCACCAAATTTCCTCACTTGCTCACCACAAAAACTTTGCTTTGCTCAAGAGTGCAAATGAACTATGAAATTTGAATAAATGACTTATAAACAAAGATCTTTTTAATTTTTGTCTCATCAAACCCACTTTCATAATGTTGGGAATTTAACTTTATTTTGAAACTTTGTTTTTGGACTTTTTCACTTCTTTTTAGGTTTCTGATGAATTAAATGATCTGTGATTTGTTTGTTTTGCAGGTGATTGGAGCTACCGGGGCTAGGGAAAGTAACCAGGGTTGCAGGGAAAGTAATTTACATATGAAGGAAGTAACATTACATGAATTTTGTACAATAAAAACAATAATACTCTGTTTTTCAGACACATCTCTGAACACTTGATGATAAATTTATTGATGTTGGAAGCTCCTCATGTGCTTGCTGGTGGTTATTGAACACCTTGAAATACTTTTTGATGAAACCCTAATGAAACCTTAGAACTAAATGCCAATGAAACCCTAAAAATACTTTTGCAACCTTTGAGACAAAAAGAAGACTGCATATGCTGTTTAATGAACAAACATGAACTAGCAGGTAAATGACATGAGGGAAAAAGTAGGAGAAACCACTACCGTTAGATGATCCATGTGCCTAACGAAATGTAAATGACTGAGCGGGACACCTAATATGAAATGCAACAAGAGGATTTGATCTCTGATGGAGGGATGAAGATACCGACACTAACAAGACTAGCTGTAGTTGCTGCCATAGCAATATGGTACAAATTCATTCAATGCTCCTGCTCCTGGGACATCATCGTCTCAAAAGAAAACTCTAGAAGGTAAGCCCATCCCTCAAAGGTCACACCTCCAATCAAGGTCTCCACTCGTCTCTAGGAGTCACGGTACCACTGTAACTCTGCCTCTGCAACATCTCGTTGTGCCTCAGCCTCCTCAACTCATGTGACCAGTCTGTCTGTAACCATAGCCTCCTTGGACGGCCCACCAATCTCCAGCCAAAACTACAGTGTTAGTCACTCTAAATCATCTCAAGTAGCAATCAGTGGCCTCGGTACCCAGGTTTTATGAGGAATAACTAGGTCCTCCACAACTCCCATGTGTCTCAGATCATGGCCAACCAAAAAGGCCAATGGATTTCCTCGCAGCCCCGTATCTACAAGTAAACAAAGAATAGTTTCAATATCATTGTAAATGAGATATACATGAAAAAAAACATATTTATACAAATGCATAATTAACAAACATATACCTGATCACCCCCAGGAAGCACCTGGAGGGAGCCCAATCTCCTGATCTCCCCAAAATTCAACCCCATGGTGCAAGTAGTCCAATATCAGTTAGGGGTTCAACTTGAACCAATGTTGTACCACGTCGGTCCAATACTGATCCACCTCTTGTCCGCCCTCCCAAGGCATATCCCGTCCCCAACGACGCATGTGAGTTCCCGTCCGTACTACAAGAACAGGGAAAATAATAACCACCCTCTCATAGAGTATGATGTAAAGCACACTCCCATAACCAAAACTCTTTAGCGATAATCGTTGATATTGGGTAAGCTGTGACACTATTCCCTGTCACACTAGTCGAGCCTAGTCAAAGAATGGCCCCGCTTGAAGTTGTTGCAAAACTAATATATGCAACCTTGAGCACTGGTTGGGGGATTTCGACCCCACAATTCTAACAATCATAGCCAGCGTTGCTCACTCAGCTAGATCCTCTAGTGCTATGAAATTTACATAGCCATTTGACATAGGGTCTAGACCGTAGTGCCCCTCAGTTCAAAGCCTCATGCTTGCATCACGTCCTTAAAGGGGAAAAGGAAGTACCTCTCCTCACAGCATCAACCCAGTGAAAAATGATATGTGAAACTCCACTAGGATCGAGAGTTTTGTATGATGGATAACCATTAGATGGCAATTCCCATCCCAAAAACTAACCAGATATCACAAGAACCTATCCTACAACCTCATCAATGGGTTCTAAAGAAACTTCAGCAACCCCCACTGCACTAGTTGTTGCCTCGCACCATCATCCTACATCATAGAATTCCATAAAGAGTCTAGTATCTCTCTCTCTAGATCATCCTGCCACTAAGGATGCCACAAGTCAGAAAGGAGAACCCCTCAGGTCCTTAAAAAATCAAAACAAGGGGGGAAAAACCATTTTTCCCCCACCGCGCCCCTGTTTCCTAAACAGGTGCGTGGTGTGCGTGCTTGTTCTTCAAAACAACGCACGGTGTGTGCACCTGTATCCCATACAGGTGCACACCCGATGCACAATCTCTTCTTAAAGGGGCGACAAACCCCTGACAAGGCTCATCGCGTAAACCCATAACTCAGTTGCACACATCCCGTGTTTAATTATCCTTTTTACACGAGGTCTTCGCACATAACTCTAGTTATGTGTGAAGATCGTGCGGCTTAAATACAGTCACCTATGTAGTCCTCAAATTTGACCCTAAAAATCCATACAGGGGACCCCTGTACGTCATACCAAATCTACCAGACTGAAAATCACAAAGGTATCAGTTTAAGCTCTTAGCTGTCTCTAACGGTGCAAATCTTCAAATCACAAGCTGGCCGCAACGACAAGAAATGCTCTAGGAAAGCTCTCTAACCTCCAAAATTCAACAATGAAAACGATTGATATTTTGGCCCCACAGCCCTATCTATCGCCATGTTTTCCATCTCTTGGGGAACATTGCAGAATCCTAGGATCTCCATTGACAAAACTGAAAGAGACATCAAGATCAGACCCACAACATCTTCATCATGGAACCCTTTGTTCCCATAATCACGAAAAGTCATTTTTTAGACCTACCGCACATGTCAAGTACTTCTCCAACTCTCTAAGTCCATCACATTCATTACATATATATGTCTTGAATGATGCTTTCACTTCAGGTTTTGGTTGTATCCATTGCAGGAATATCACACATGGTCATCTTCAACCAACACCTCGACAAGCAAAAAAACACAAGGTATCATTATCCACTCAATGTGATAGGCTTCCCCTTAAAAAAATTTGCATATCCTAACATCATTTCTCTGAAATGCAGCATAAGGTCCAACATCTCAACAATGTTTATCACCATCTCACACTTGTACATGATAAGCATTCACGTCATTCGATAGAAACCCCCCCCCCATGCCCCCCCCACATTTTTTAAATCCTTCTTCCAACAAACGAGCCATGACCACTCACTCCATCCCAGGAAACATCTCACATACATATCCAATAGTTTAGCCTCATTATGCTACATTCATTTATTCATTCACCCCATTCTCTCGGACCCCACACAAATACTAACAGATGCACCTCTACATCCTACATTTGGCCTATCGTTCATTTGCATCACATAGCCCATTTATACCACCTCACCCACCCACTGGACATGGAGGCCAACCAATGGGACCCCCACCCTCAATAGATACATTACACCTTCGCACAGGTTACTATCATCATGGGGAACCCATCTTCATGGTTGTACATCAAAATAAACCTCTTTTCTTCTGGCAAGTGTACAAATATTTTTATTTTTGTTTTAAATATCCCATCCACATTTGATATTTACAATCCATGGCCCTCACCTACCTATAGTCTCTGATCACCTTTTGTCACAACTCATCAACAAATCACCCCCATGTATCAAGTCCATCAAAAATCACTTACACCCATCTTGGAAAATCCTATCGACTCCAGGATCATCAGAAAGCATGTTTTGGCCACCACCATTTGCATCTCAAGCACTGACCTCAAAAGAGCTATCTGTATCATCCAATATCGATAGCCCTTTCTATCATGACTATCTGATCCACATTATTACAATATGTTCATATCTATTTCCCGACTCACCACGTCGAGTAGATGAAAATCCCTTCCTTTCAACTTCAACAAATGTATTCCAGGAAAGAGGTAGTACCTTGGATACTCCCTTCCTTAATAGGGATATCCTCAGGTGGCAAAGTGGGAACCATTATTTCCCAGTGATTTCATTTGTTCCATTGACATTCGACATCAACTCAAAACATTCATGTCAAGGTGGTTCCATACTTAGTTACTGTTGTAGTCCATTCACATAGTCGAATACCCCCACTTCACTAAGAACCTCATTCAGTAGTGCTTATATTATGATTTTGGGGAGGTACCTATCGCCAAATATCTATGCATTCCACGACATCCATCAACAAAGTGCTTCACCAAGATATGCATGGGAAAATGATATTTCATCTATTTTACCAGAAAGCACCCCTGAGGGTGTCAGCAATGTTCATCATCAGCTATCAGCAAGTCAACATCCAAAAAGTTGAGTAGACACAAACCATTTGTTGTCCAATTATAATTAGTTCCACTTTTCCATCACAACGAGCATGGGACATGTCGCCTCATATAAAACACACCATTATTATATTTTTTTCACCAGAGCATGGGCATCATTCATACTCAGTCAACGATTTTTCTCTACTCATCTCTGAAACAAGCTATCCTCTCTCTCGAAAAGTTAATCAGACTGTCCAAAGAAAACGAAAACATAATGTATTTCAGCTATACGTCTACTCCTAACATCATACATCACGGGGCAACTATTAACACCAGCAAATTGTACACTTGATAGTACAATCCAGAAAACATTAAAAGTGTCCAGCAGAATGAAGAGGTGGACATTTTTCCAGTAGAATAGATTATAAATATTCAAAAATCAAAGGCTCTCCTAAGGTCCAAAGTTTATAAAGAAAATCAACTAAGGTCACACGTATATTTCTTCGATAAACGTGTGAGCGTAGTGTTCTCCTCTAAGATAATTCTAGGTTAATTAATTATGCCAGAGCATCTAAAATATTTTGATTGTTTAAAAAAAAAAAAATTGGATGACCAATGTGATGAGTAGGTTAAGGAAGGTGCTTAAACTTTATTAGTACTACATACTATGAAAGTGATGATTCTTTACATCTGAACAATAATTTTATTTATAGTGTATGGAAAGGAAGAATTGAAAGAAACTATGATTTCCTAAATATCTAGATTGAATTTTACTTAATCATATGGAAGCATTCAAGTAAACAATGTTTACAGCCCAACAAAATGTATTTAACCTTATGAAGATGGTTGAAAATTTATAAATGTAGAGGACCTTATAAAGACTAACAATCCAATAAACTATTCCCTAAAATAGATTATAACTTCATGGGGCTTTAAGATAGACTGATATTCAGTTTTATCTTACGCAATTATCTTCACAAAGCTTAAATACATGTAGAATAACAAAGATGAAGTGAAAACATTAAGACAAACTCACAAAGGGACAAGCTATTTGAAGTAAATCCATAATCCTTTCATTAATGTGAAGTGAATTCAGTCTGATACAATTCTTCTTTAGAAAAAATCATGCAAGGGTTCAACCCTTAATACATAGAGTTACTATTTATTTATACAAAAATATAAGAATCTAGAAACATCTAAACTAATTTACAAAAATAGTAAAAAAATATAGAACTGCTTAAACTATTGAGATGTTGGCACTATATTCGAGGAAGCAGTTGATGAGTTGGTCGCAAACATTCTGTCTTGTTGTCTGTCTGTTGTAGATAAAACCTTTTTACTTAATGGAATCACATAACTCATCCCATATTTCATCAGTTGGTATAGAAAGATTTATTATCTTTCTATATACCTCATCTACCTTAGTATAATTCTTGAAAGTGGGCTTGTTGATGAAGATATGCTTGATTTCATGTTTGATGTTTAAATAAAACTCTAATGCTTCAATAAATGCTTTCCCTGTAACATGCCCCTTAATATCTGCAAAATTTGATCTATCTGTGGCAATGATGTAAAGCTTCTCACATTAATCTTCCAAGATAATAAGTCTGTGATTTCGTGCTACTAGCCCTGGAAATCCTCTTTGATTTAGTAAATTTAATTTAGTGTGAAATATTTGGACAGTACTTTCTAGAGCTTGAGACTTGGTTTCCAATTGGGTCATTAAATTCCTTTTCTATAATAGCATTTTGATCTCTAGAATGGTCTTTGTTCTGTATGAAATTTGAATTTGTTCCAACTCTAACTTGGTCTTTGAATTCAAAATTGTGATCATGGAAGTGGCCTCTATTGGTTTTTGTCCCAATTTTATTATGACTTGCTCAATGGATGTCTTGCATCTATCTATTAACTCTTCTTGCTCAAATATAATCTAGATAGATGGCCAAACCTCAGTTATAGCATGATTGATGTTTGCCTAGATCCTTTACTTGGCTTGGGCCAAGGTGTGAGCCATTAATGATTGATTTTCCAATTGGTGAATCTTCTTGGCCAGTTGGTGAGATTTTTGAAATTCTTCTACCAAAAGAGAATCATTTTTAATATTTTGAGCTTCTACATGTTTGAGATTTTGTTGGAGCCTGTCATTTTCCTATCTCTAAAGAGACAAGTCCTGCACAACTTTATTTAAATCTTCAAGTGTTGACGTTGAATCTCCTATTGTATCTTTCACTGTGATGGGAATGGCTGTCACTAGAGCTATAATTAACTATGCAGCCTCTTCTTTGTCTTTAAGGAGTTTCTCAATCTATTCCTCCATCTCCTTCATCTGTATATTTTGCTCAATGATCAGTTTGGGCATGTCTTTCTTATGCTGTTCACTTTCTTCAATCTCTTTTTCCAATGGATCTTTTGTAGAAGGCAGTTTCGGTTTTTTTCTAAGCATTGCAATATCTGCATTCTTCATTTTGATGATCTCCTCCACTACTTTAAAGGGATCATATCCCAACTTAATCACCAAATCTTCCAATGTTTTAATTACGGTGACCTTTGATAATGAAGAAATATTCTCCAATTTCAATTGAGTTTGGACATTTGAAAGATATTTCCATAACTTTGAAAGCTCTATGGAAGTATTTGTCATGGTGGAGAATATCATTTCTCCAGACTATCTATGCATATCCATTTGATTAATAACATGTATTAATTTTGTATCAAATGAGAAAATGGTTTTCTTATAATCTACATAGGTTTTTGGAGATGGAACTTGAGCCTGTAAGAATTCCATTTTCATTCTTCCTTTTTCACTATCAAATGTTGGTAACAATCCTATGCTAGGAGGTAGAAGTATGCTTCCAAAACTAAGCATAGGTGCTAGCCTTTAGGGTTTCATTCTTCTGCTTAATCTAGAAAATCTTGCTGAAGATATTCAGGTCATATAGTTCAACCAATTTTGTTGACTCTCACTTGTTTGTAGGATTCTGTGAGGCCAAAGAGAATGGGGTATCAAGGAGGTGTTCTTTTGACCCTATAGAAAAATGCAAACCACTCATGACGATAGTCTACTGCTCTTCCTCATTTTCACATCTGGGAGCTGTGTCTTCTGCTTTTTCTGCTAAATAATAAACTCTTGAGCACTTATTTCTGTACAAGCTGGAGATGAGGGTTCTTCTCTTTGCCTTTTCCCCTTTTTGTCTTAAGGTACGTGAGTGTGATGGGTAGCTGTAGACAGAGTCTACTCTTCTGCTCCTTGAAGTGTATTCTCCTCCCACTAATCTTGATTCATAAATTTCTCAATTTTTGGCCTGGGGGTATGATTATAAGGTGTAGTTTTAAGCTCCAACCTCATATTATAAATAATATTGAATGGATCATATGACCAGGTGAAACTAGGATGAAATTTCAACTGCTTGAGGATCATATATGCTTCATCATATGTTGTTCTAGTATTACAAATGAATGGTCCTACTTGAGTTTTGATCCTGAATTGTGATTTCCTTATCCCTGAAACAAAATGGATTTCATCCATGTTTATCATCTCTCATATATATTCCAGAGAGAAAATTCTCATTGGAACATACTTTGGCAACTTGTATGGAGCCAACTCACATCCATATACTCTTATTTCTATGTAATTATGGTATAAATACTAGTCTCCAGTCTCTTCTTACTCACATAAATGTAAAACCCTTTTGATTTCTACACTAATACTAGGCTCATCCTGAATGCTAAGAAGCCCTGCAATTGTATGAACAAAACTGTCAATGAATTGTACAAATTTAAGCTCAGTTGAGTTTCTTCTGACAAACGACATCCACTGTCTCACTAATTTATTGATGCCCTCATCATCTTTCCCGTGTAAGTTTATCTGAAACTTGTCTCCCTACTGAAAAAGAAACACGTACACTAAAATAGATGCATAATTGAATATGCCTTTCGTAGTAATTCTCATCATTTTTTCATGCATATTATCAACCAAGGATTGGCTAAGATTATACATGAATGTTGGCTTGTGCTCAGTGGAGAAAATGGTTTAAAAGCCTAAGATATGCTCATCTACTGACAAATACCTCCGACTATGCTATTGGTGCAGTCCTCACCCAGCATGGGCATCTAGTCACATATCATAGTGAGACACTTTATGATACATTTTGAAAGTAATAAACTTATGATAAAGAGAAGTATACCATCGCATAGCCTTATAGACAATGGAATCATTACATTTTGGGGAAGGAGATAGTAATCCACACCAATCACCGACCTCTTTACTTTATACAAACATGAGTGAAGTTCCAGAACAATCTCCATTAGAAATTCTACATATCTCCAAAATTCCACTTGAACATTAAATTCAAACAGGGCAGGACCAATCATGTTGCATACTACCTCAGCCATCTCCCAGTTGCAGCACTGACTATTGTTTTCAACTCTTATGGCCATGATCCTATGGATGGCCACAATTGTAAAAAAATGATCTAGATTTTGCCTCCACATAACAGATGCTAGTGAATAACAAGTAAGTTCCTGATTTCCATCTCTAGGATCAATTATTATTCTACCTAGTCCACTTTTGTGTTCCTTTAAGAAAGCGTGCTAAACTGATTTGGGAGGCGCACTACAGTCGAGTCACAAGGTACTTTGGTGTGGAGAAAACTATGGTCATACTACAAAAGTACTTTTATTGGCCAAAATTCTAACAGGATTTTTGTGAAATATATCATATCCTACACTACCTACAGCATCGCCAAGCCAACCATCAAGAAGCAAGGCATATACACTCCTCTACCTACTCCCAGCCATGCTTGTGAATCCATCTCCATTGACTATCGTTCCGGCCTCCCTTCTACCCAGCATGGTAAGACTATGTATTTTGGTCGTGGACGAATTTTCTAAGATGGCTACATTGGTAGCCTGAAAGAAGAGTGTCACAGTAGGGGACACAGCCAAAATCTTCTTTAAATGAGTGTGGGTGCATTTGTTATACAGTAAATTTACCCCCTGATCAACTCAAAGGGGAAATACATGATAGTTGAAGAAAAGACCAAGATCACATTCCTTGTTTCCACACTAACACTGGCTATTCACTGACAAACTGCTTTATAAAGCTTCTCTGCAAGCCTAAGGGTGCATTAGTGACCCAACTAACTCAAGTTGCTAGTTCGGGAACAACGTTAGTGGATCCTCATGAAGTTCTAAGGGTCAAAGGAATGAATTGACTCATAAATATCTAGATATTTGTTCCTAAAATCACTCAAGAAAAGTAAGGAAACATCCAAATTCAACCTATTTGGAGGATTTCTAATCCTAAAGAAGGAGGCAAATGGGAAAGAGCTGAAAAGCATGGAAACTTCATTGCTTTTACCCTAGGGATCTCAAGGAGGAACTTGGCAACCCTAACTCAATTGCTACATAAGAAAATCTAGAGCTATGGTGATAGGGGTCAGAGCATTTGAAAGGATAGCATACTTGATTGTTGAGCATTGTCTCAAATCATAAGAAGTTGGTAAGAAGGGAGAGAGAAAGAGAAGTTGGAGGGGTAAGGGAAGGCTAATGGAACAGATGGTTGTAATCACTCTTCCAACATTAATATAGAACTGCAGTTGTACTGTCTACTCCGTGCTGTTGGTACTATCATTCATTCATTTGTTTGTCCAATACATTTTAGCATGAGTAGCTTAGTTATGTGTAACTAGATGTTATTTTATGTATTCATGTATTAGTTATCAGAGTTGTATGATGTTATTATTCTTATCTCTTCTATGTACAGGACTTGATCTGGAGTCGGCTCAGGGGACTCCACCTAGCTGCATTGCGCTCTCCAACAAACCTACACGGAGGCTTAAGGTAATCAATTTATCCTACTTTGATAGTTAGTTATTGTTTATGAACATGCATGTAACTTTGTGACAGTTGCAGATAATATTACAATCTGCCGAAGGTCCCGGGAAGACCTTTGACGATATCTTCATCCTCCATACACCATGTATTTATCCTATAGCAGAATTGGCGACTCCACTGGGGACTATACATCTAGTTCCCGATTTACCCAGATAGTTCTCAATTTCCTCCTCCTTCTAAGAGCTCCCTATACTTCTGCATTCCCTTTCTGACCCACCAAAACATTGCTGCATCTTGCCTACATATATTCATCATTGAATCTGATCTAAGAAGCCCTATTTTGAGTTGTTTCCCCACACTATTGCAGGTTAGCAGACTGCATAGTGCTTTATAAAGCTCTGTTTCTGCATACAGGGTGTGTTAGTGGACCCTATAACTCTTTGTGGCCACTGCTACAGAGCGTTAGTCTCCCAAAACCTTGATTTCCAGCTGTGTCTGCAAACCAAAAGGGATAGGAAGCCTACTCATGGACTGAAAGAGGATCTTTTACTGCATTTTGTTAGAAAAATAGGTGTCCTAAAAGTTTTTTTTTAGGAAATAAGTTTTTTTTTTTTTTCTTTCTTAAAAGTATTTTTTATGAAAGAACGATCCACATTTTTTATTCACTCTTCTGTTTAGCTGGTTAAAAGCTGCTTTATTTTTGGCTTCAAGTAGTTGTTAGGAAAACATTGGAAAGATTCTTATTGGTTATGTATGTGTTAAATGACCAGGATGCATGGAAATAATATGAATATGTAAAAAACTCTCACCTGTAGAATACAAATTGTTTTCATCAAATTGAAATTTTTTAAAGCATTGCCTTGTGTATGATTTTTTGAGTCTGAGTCTCATCACATTTCATACGTCAACTCCCCTACCGAGGACAACAAAAAAGTACACATAAAATTTACCTAAAATCAATTAGTAACTCTTTATTGAGAAAACAAACATTAGTTCAAGCTAGGATCTTGGGATAGGCAGTGTGAGTAAATTGCCCAAGATCGAAAACCAATACTACTATCATTAAAAAAGAGAAAATTCCTTCTGCACTCATACTACCAGGACCACTCCAGTAAAAGCGAAGCTAAATACGAGAAAACATCGGGCTATAAGTGAAGGTAGCCTACCTTCTCTTACAACTCCTTTGGGTATTCTGTGTATTGGGAATCCCTTTGGGGATTTCAAAGCAGAGTCGAGGACTCGAGTATCCTACCCACACAGCGTATTGTTTGCGACTATGTCCCCCCTAGTGGTGTCTATGACCTAAGGTATCTTTAGTGGCCAAACTTTTAGGGACTTACACAAGGTGACTGGGGCAGGCTACCCTAGTACCTAACACAGACGGAACTACTCTGTCTTCAATTTTTGGGAGGGTGCTCATCTTCACGAGAGTACTTGGCCCCTCAATCTGAGGTTTGGGCAAATCTCAAGAGTATCCATAACTGGACATTTGGCCAACCCTCTCTGTTATTCATTGAGGTACTAGGTTTCATCTCCAGCGATCGGTGCTTATCAAACAGGGTCATTTCCCTCTGTTTCCTGATTGATCAACATAGTGTATTTTTTATATTTTTTTAGGCACCCGATTGTTATCATTTGAGACTTTAACAAATATCATGATAAAATTTATTGATAGAAATTAATGGTCACCATGGCTACATCTGGCCCTCGTTGTCAATCTAGACGATTGCTAGGACTTCCTCCACTCATTGTGGAAGATCTGCCGAGCTCCAGTGAACAGGATTCCCCATCTTCGGTGAATCAATTTCCCAGATCTCACACGGAATTTGTTTGGACAACCGACGATTCAAGTTTGCTGGAATATTTCTTTACCGAAGGATTTATTCCTCCCTTCAACCCATCGCTCACGAATCCATTGGACCCACTCTTAGTTCCAGTGGCATCTGTACTCCCTATCTCTTTAGAAGGAACATTTCCATCATCTCGTCAACGACTAATGGGTCATGGAACTTTGTGGACACTTTTGGTTCTCCACCACTTCCCTAGTCGACAGTCACCACCACACTGTTGATGGCAAACCCAACTATCCCATTTGTCCCAGGTACAACCACTCACATGACACCCTCCACGAGTGGAACCCAGCTAATACCAAGCTCCACCCCTTTAGTGTCAAACTATATACCTGCGACAAGTGCTACATACGGCGCTCCTTATAACACCCAATATAGCACTATTAGCACAGTTCCCGTCCACCAACAATATGGTCGACAGCCATTGTACAGTTCAATTCCCTAGATTCAAGTATTTGGGGGCATTCCCAATATGCACATACCAGTCAGGAACGTAACAGTTCCCCCTCCATTCTCAGGCATGCATGGTCAGTCATTGATTGGCATGAGTGTTCCTTATGTCAATCAAGGACATATGGTTAGTTCTGTGGTGGGAGGGAATCCTCAAGGAGGTCCCAACCAATCCATGGGGGCACCCTACTCACAAAATCAAATGAGTCAAGGGGGCACTGCTTATCTTGGGGGAAATTCTATACCCCAACATCAGATTCCCCATGGAAATCCACACTACAATGCCATACCCCAAGGAAACTACTATACCATGCAGCCTATGTATAATATTGGGACTCAAACAATGGGAGGAACACAAGGTTCCTCAAGTCATATGTCATCACCTTGGTCCAAGTTCGGGGCACCACACAATCTGCCTTTCTTGGCAACCTTGGATGTCCCCGACTTGTACAAACTTACAAATGACCCCATCTATCATAACTTACAATGGTCGCCAATCCCTCATAAAATACCAAGAGACATCCCCAAGTTTGACAGGAAACAAGGGGAGGATTTGGGCACTCATATCACCACCTACCATCTTTGGAGTGTTTCTAACTCCATGGTGAATGATAGTATCCGGTTACGTCTTTTTCCCCACACCCTCACTGGCAACGCAGCTAAGTGGTACATTGAGTTACCACACACATCAGTAAATACCTTCGATGCTCTAGCGATGGAATTCTTAAAGCACTTCCATCTACCAATTCGCTATGAGACTGGGATAGAGCTCCTCACTTCATTACGTCATGATACTACCACCCACATCTCTGATCATATACATGAATGGATATGTAGGTAGAGGTTAGTCAAAGCTCCCCTCCCATAATATCTCTTAGCGGACTGGTTCTGGAAGTCCCTACTCCTACAAATCACTAAAGATGTCGCTTTAGGTGGTGCGGTCATAGAAGACCAATCTATATGTCTTGCCCAGCACTTAGATCTGATATATTCACAGTCTAGCACTCTTTACGATGTAATCCCCAATGCCCCTCGTAGATCCAATGTCTCCGCTACTTAGCACACCAGAGTGCACGCCGATGGGATTATCAGTGCAACCTTTAGGGTTGTTGTAAAACAACTCAACAATCACATTGCCCAGATGTCAGTGGACCCCTCTACCAAATCGACTACTCTTCCTACCACTGCAATAAACTCTGTGTAGTCTACACAAAATCCTGATGGTAAGAACAAGAAGAATAAGAAAAAGATCGCTTCTTCTAAAGAGAAGTCAACAAAGTAGTACAACCCAAAGGAGAAGGTTGCTGAGCCCCCTGATGATGGAAAGGATAAACCTGCCCGATTCCCTTGCAAAATCTATGCGCGAGACCACATGACATATCTGTGTCTGCGTCTTTAGGAATGCACATATTTCATTGCTAAAAAGGACACTGGAAGGACCCCTACTTTCCTGAATAATCCTTTCCCTACTCAGCAGCAGCAAAACCTTATCGCAAACCAACCCCAACCCCCGCAAGGGGGAAACAGTGGTTCGCAACATCCTTCAACTAGTGGAGGATATTCTACCGTTTACACCTTTGAAACAGTAGATATATAAACAAGAGCCAAATCCTATGGAGCACCTGTCGCTCATGCAGAGGAACATTCCTCAAGTCAAAATCCACCGCCGTGAAACAATTTGCATATCGAAAGGCTAGTTTCTGACCTTGTGATTCAACCCCCTAAAGGGGCACTTCGATGCACAACACACAATACATATGCACGTGCCACCCAAAACTACAACATTGTAGAAGACTTGGCATAAGCGTCGTCGACTATGTTGGCGCTCAAAGTATTACAAACATGTCCAACACAAAGGAAAGCTTTTCTTTTGGCTATTAGTGGTATCGACCCAAAGGATTCCATGCTTGCAATTTTTGACATGGAAAAGTGTAAACCTCCCCTTTCCCACCAGCTTGCATTTCAAGTGCAAATTTCTTTGAAACGTAAAGGTATACACAAAACTGTCATCGACGAAGGTGCTTCTACCTGTGTCATGTCGACTTCATGTTGGCTCGCTTTAGGTTCTCCAACCCTATCCCCATCATCAAATTCCATTAAATCTTTCAATGGCCACACTTTCATCCCAAAAGGTCACCTAGTTAGCTACCCCATCACTCTAAGTGGGAAAACGATAACGGTGGATATCGAAGTCATGGATCATAAACTCGACTATAATTTGCTTTTGGGTTGTACTTGGACTTATGCCATGAAGGCCATTGTGTCTTCGGTCTTCCGTCATCCTATTTCCCTTAGATGGAAAGATAGTCACAGTGGACCAACTGTCCTTTTGCACCCCAGATTACTCCCTGTTACCTAGCAGCTCTGTACCCTTAGTGGGTGGTGTACCTGACTCTTACGTCAGTATTGCTACTGGTCTATTGAAGGGCTCTTCCCTGATGGGTTGTTTCCCTCTTCAATTGCCCGCAGTTCTAGAGACAGTCTCTATGGTTTCATCCATTCCTCACAAACTGACCGATCCTTAGATTCTCACAGGCCCTTTAGACATTGACACTTACGAAGAAAAAATGTCTCTATCACCAGTTGAATTGACCTACCAAACGATTCAATCTACATCTGAGTCTTCAGTCTCTTTGGTCATGGCCAACAGTACCACCGCCCCTCCCATAACTGCTCCTTCTTTCAATCCCCTCAATCAAGTCCTACCTAAGGACGAAGCTATTAGAGAGATCATGAGTTTAAAACAAAGATCTTGGGAGGGCTCGCACCATCGTGTTTCGATATCTAATTCGGACACGATACCTCTTCAAATCTTATCACCTGACACACCTGAAATCATTTCCTCACCATATACGACTATACAAACTTTGGACTCAGAGGGAAACATGGGTAATCTTTCAAAGACATTGCCCATCAATATTTTAGTCAAGATAGGCATCGTGGAAAACAATAGGCTAGAGCTAATCACAATCCTCAGGAAATTGCGAGCTTCACCTACCCTTTTAAGTACTTTCACGATGTTTTCCCTTGGTCTTATGAGGAAATGCATAGGATAGACCCTTCTATTGTCAAGCATGAGATCAAGAATGATCAAGTATTCTTTTTATGGTATTTTCTTGCTCGTTAATCTGAAAAAACCTCGAGTCTCCTTCTTTGGGCTCGTTAAACTACCACGAAGAAAATTGAGCATTCTTTTATGGTATTTTTCTTGCTTGTTAATCTGAAAAATCCTCGAGTCTCCTTCTTTGGGCTCATTAAACTACCACGAAGAAGAGAGAGCATTCTTTTTATGGTATTTTTCTTGCTCGTTAATCTAAAAAACCTTGAGTCTCCTTCTTTGGGCTCGTTAAACTACTACGAAGAAGATATAAGCATGTTCTTTTTGGGACTTTTTTTTGCTCTTAAAATGAAAAATCCTTGAATTTGTCATCATTGGGCTCATTAAACACATATGATGACTATCTAAGCAACTCTTTTTCACTCTTTTTCTAGCACATTAAACTGAAAAAGATCATTAGAGCATTCTTTTTACGCACTATTTTCTCACTTATAAAACTGAAAAATCTTGAGTTTTTTATTTAGGCTCGTTAAACATTTATAAAGATGACCCGAGCATTCTTTTAGGTACTTTTCTCACTCGTTAAACTGAAAAATCCCGAGTTTTTGTCAACCAGGCTCGTTAAAAATCTACGGCAGAAACTAGAGCACTTGCTTTTTTGGGACCATTTCTCACTCTTAAATCGAAAAATCCCCAAGTTTTTCCCCTTATTCAAGCTCATTAAATCTACGAAGAAGGAATGAGTAGTTATTTTACCTCTTTTTCCTTGCTCAATAAACTGAAAAATATACCTTAAGTTTTCTTCATTTGACTCGTTAAAATTTGATGAAGGTATTGAGTTTGTCGTCGCATGACTCATTAACAATTCACGATGAAAAATGAGTTTAGTCCACCTCCTCATACTCGTAACAAAATGAGGTCAATATATATTGAACATAGGTTTCTCTTTATCTGGATTCAATAGAATAACTCATAGAAAAGTAACTGATCTAGGTATACTATTAACCTTTTTTCGCACCCGGTTAACAACTATGATAAAGGGACCACCATGGAATCATTCTTTATGATCTTTTCAGACTCTCTAAATATGAAAAGACCATCGATTTGTCTATTCTGGACTCTTTAAATTACATAGACAAGATATAGAGTTGCTCTTATTATGATCCTTTTCAAGCTCTTAAAACATGAAAAGATCGACGAGTTTGCCTGTCTAGACTCATTAAAATAATTAGATAGAGCACAGAGTCACTCTTTTTGTGGTCCTTTTCAAACTCTTAAAAAATGAAAAGATCGATGAGTTTACCCGTATGGCTCACTAAAGTAATCAAACGCATATAGTGGACAATACAACTATATTCCGTATTAGAAAGTGTGGTTTGTCAGCAGTCATTCCCTTGAACATGGCACTCCCTCAGATAAACCTTCCTTGTGACAGCCTCTCAATATGAATCCTACCATCCTATGAGTTTAGCCTATATACCCTGATGTCCTTGCATCTCTGTATCCTAACAATCTTTAGTGTTCATGAGTCTAGTGCTACATGGTTAAAACCGTTGTCATCTCTTCTATTATTTAAGGGTTAACCTTTTGTTTCCTCCATCAACCCATCAAGCATATCCTTTGATCATGCCCTCTGTTGTTTAGACCCAATGCTCAAAGATTCCTCAAAAAACAAATCATTCTTGTCCCGTTTTGTGTCGATTGATGTAGGACACATTATTGCCTACCTTTCGACAGGTATCTTCCTATCGACTTCAACACTCTAGCTAGGAAGACAACCTAGAAACACATTCAATGCCTTGGTACTTGTAGACATTAGTGGTAGGTTGCTTTGTTTTTTATCAGGGATTCTCATTATTGGCTCCTGGTTAAGAGATTCTATGGGTGTCACACTCGTTAGATTGTACTGTCCATCTTGGAGACCATCACCATTATTGGTGGCCTTCCTCACATCTGTTAACAGTCTCCATTATTGACTTGTAATCAGATGATTTCATGCATGTTCGACATCAACGCATATATTCACATGTACCAATCTGTGATGTTCGGTGAAGCAGAAATCAAGACCTTGGGTAGAGGCTTGCATCACACAACCTTGTTTCCTATCCTAAGTTGCGCATATTGTTTTTTGGAGACAGATTATCAGGATGATTCTATTATGACACCGGATCCGCATTGTGCTTATCAGCGGCCAGCATTGTCATATCTCTTTGGAGAAAATCACTCTGACATAGCTACTGAGCATGGGAATTCCCAACTCGGGACATGATTTTAGTAGTTTTATATATATGTGTTGTATCAAGTTTCCCGTACCACCCAAAGCTCCGATCCTCTCTCTATTTTTTTCGAAGAAGGAAAATTACAGTTAAGTAAAGTATTTCAGCCATCGTTGCAGCCTCTGATCTCATACTTTAGGGGGAATCTGTTATACAAAAAATTGACCCCCTCATCAACTCAGAGGGGAAAGACATGATAGCTGAAGAAAAGACCAAGATCACATGCATTGTTTCCACACTAACGCTAGCTATGCACTGACAACCTTCTTTATAAAGCTTCTATGCAAGCCTAAGGGTGCGTTAGTGACCGAACTAACTCAAGTTTCTAGTTTGGGAATAGCGTTAGTGGATCCTAGTGAAGTTCTAAGGGTCAAAGGAATGAATTGACTCATAAATATCTAGATATTTGTTCCTAAAATCACTCAAGAAAAGCAAGGAAACATCTAGATTTGACCTATTTGGAGGATAATCCTAATGAAGGAGGAAAATGGGAAAGAGTTGAAAAGCATGGTAACTTCATTGCTTTTACCCTAGGGAACTCAAGGAGGAACTTGGAAACCCTAACTCAATTTCTACATAAGAAAAGCTAGGGCTATGGTGATAGGGGTCAGAGCATTTGAAAAGATAGCATAATTGATTGTTGAGCATTGTCTCAAATCATAAGAAGTTGGTAAGAAGGGAGAGAGAGAGAGAAGTTGGAGGGGAAAGGGAAGGCTGATGCAAAAGATAGTTGTAATCATTATTCCAACATTAATATAGAACTGCAATTGTACTGTCTACTCCGTGGTCTTGGTACTATCATTCATTCATTTGTTTGTCCAATACCTTTTAGCATGAGTAGCTTAGTTATTTGTAACTAGATGTTCTTTTGTGTATTCATGTATTAGTTATCATAGTTGTATGCTATGATTATGCTTGTCTCTTCTATGTGTAGGACTTGATCTGGAGCCGGCTTAGGGGACTTCCACCTAGCTGCATTGCACTCTCTAGCAAATCTACACAGAGGCTTGAGGCAATATATTTATCCTACTTTGATAGTTAGTTATTGTTTATGAACATGCATGTAACTTTGTGACGGTTGTAGATAATATTACAGTCTGTCGAAGGTCCCAGGAAGACCTTTGAGGGTATCTTCATTCTCCATACACCGTGCATTTTATCCTATAGCAGCATTATGGGATCTCGTAGACCATTATATCATATCAGGATAGCATGTTCTTGAGCACATTCTACTCAAGTCTCCTGACATTATTGGACACCAAGCTCACCAAGTCGATTGCATTCCATCCCCAGACTAATGGCCAAACAAAGGTCATCAAAAGTATGATAGTGTACATACTGTTATAGACATATTTGGGCACTGCAACTGCAATCACATATGTCGATAAACTAAGAGCTCTTAAACCCATAAAACTTTTGTTTCATACCCTAAAGGATCATGGTCAACTGATTACATAATTTCCCAGAAGTTCCACCTGAAAAACCAATCAGAACTGGCCAAACCTGGACCATACAGACTGCTCCATGCTTAGGGTGCAATTCATACTGGCTGCTACACTGGCCAGGTGCGATGCATACTGAAAGAGCCTTCTGTAGGGTGTGATGGGTAAGAGTAGACAAATGGCAGAGGCAGTTTTCTAAGTGGAAACCCAGAGAATCTTCTAGAAACTGCTCATATGACACTTGCCTCTCTGAATTCGACCAAGGATGGGTAAGAGATCAATGAAATCTCCAAGTGGAACCAAGAACTATCAGTGAAATGACACTAATAAAAAACCCAGAAGTTGACTCACCCCTCTACAAATATCTATAAATGGATCCCTCATCTGAGAGATCCAGAGGCTGGAATTTTGTAATTTGTAAAGAAGTGTTGTTGGTTTCTCTTTGAGAAGAGACATTGTATTATTGGGTGATCTTGCTTTTCATGAGGTGAAGAGGGCTTTCATGCTGGGAGGATGATGCTAGATCAGACAGCTGGGTTGTAATCCTCTCTTCTATTTCTACTATCAATAAAGTTCTTCGAGTTTTCCTCCATATGATCGTGTATTTGTGAATCTTGTTATTTGTAGATGCAATTGTATGGTTAATGTATTTCTAATTTTGCATTGTTTATGATATCATAGATCGAGATTCTTTGATGGTGTTTTGTTGCTTTGCCTCTACAGGTATTCTCTAAAGTGGGACAAGCAGGAGAAGAATGGCGAGCTCTATGAAGGGAGAGAGGAAACAAGCAAGGAGCCAAGTGGAAGATACAGGTTGGTCCGCTTTGCTTCTCTCTTATCTATCATACATAAAGGAATTCTTGAAGCACTTTGAATTGTTTGTTTCTAAGATAGCTACCCATCTTAGTGGGACTAGCAGATTGAAAAGACACTAATTTTCCTAGAAACAAAATGGTGACTTCACTGGGGAACGAATAGTTTGTTTGTTTGTTACTATTGTTTGCTTTATAAACTATAGATGGAGCCTGAAGTTAAGCTAGCTAGCCTTCAAACTGCCCTTGCTATGCAAGTGCAAAGTAGATCAATGTTGCGTTAGTCAATCTCCGAGTTGGTTTATGAATTGAGCATCTGACTTGGAAACATCCTAAGCACCCCTGTGGTAGCTCAATAACCTCACAAGATCATACCCCTGTACTTTGTTTTTACTATCTATCATAGCTCAACCTGAATCACTAAACTTAGTTGCAAATTTTGAGTGAAAACCAAGCTCAATTTCATTCCTTGGTCCATCGCACTGTCTGTAACTGGCAGCCTATATGCAACACACCTCCCGTGTGTTGCAGGTGAGATGCATCCTTGTTTCCCTTAAGGACAGGTGCGATGATTGAGTGATACTTTTTTCCTCTCTAGAATTTGGTTTTTCCTCCTTTTTTTCAGTTCTATTCAGTAGTTTTGCTACTTATGATCAGTATATCATTGCTGAAGCCTCCTTCCTTCACATTATTCAGCCTCCATTGATCAGGATTTGTGAATGTTTTTTATGTATTTTTCATCATTTACAGTCCTTCTTTGTCAAAAGTAGCTTAATCGAACTGTCATTTTGATTCAGAAGTGTCACAACTATCATTGTGAGTCAAAAAGAAGAGTGTCGTAAAGTCTCCCTCTTCTAGATAATTGATTGTACTTTTTCCATTTTATTTGATTTGAATTATCAATATTTGAAGTCTCGAAAGCAGTTTTCCATTCAAAATCGAAAGTTTCGTCTTAGTCTTCCTTTCATTTTGAAAAGAAATTGTTAAAGTGTCGTTTTGAAGAAAATAGTTCAGATCTGTACTTAGTTTTCCTTTTTGGCATGCTCACATTAAGGAAACGGAAAAACAAATACATGCATGTGCATTTGCATTTAGACTACATGCAGAAAATGATTTAGGAAAGTGCATTTAGTGTGTACTCTTTGCTCTCTGTTGAAAGAATCATATTCTTCTTTCCTTAGTAGCTAGGATTTTCATTGCTTAAAAGAAAACAAACAACTGTTTATCATTTTAGATTGCATATTTAGGAATTTTACATCTACGTCATGTGGTGAACCTCGAAAGACAAATTTCTAAAAAAGATCAACTCTAAAATAAATCTCAATGAACATAAAAACTCTTTGGAACCTAATGCACAACATCTAGAAGTCTAGGCTAGAGACGTGTTCTAACATCATAAAACTTGGTAACTAGCATTTTCATCGAAGGTTGGGTGATTCCTCCTCTTTGATGCGACAAGTGCCAGTACAGACTTGTGCTCCCCGTACCGTCAAGTATATATTGGGAGACCAGAATAAGTTGATATCCTTTATCCTTAAGAAGCCGTGTCTGCCACCATATCAATTGCAATGCACTGAACACAACATTGAGGAAGATTTACTGTCGTACGTAAAGTCCTTGGTAATTTCTCTTTCATTTACCACCAAGGTGTATATTGCAGTTTTGCGATTGGTTTGGTAATCCCTCTGTCTAGATTTCCAGAGTAGTCACTTTCGTTCCTTTTCGACTCCTTAAAAGAAAAGGTCCATCTGAGCACTTGTCACTTCAGGCTCGTTAAAAATCAAAGGCGACTAGAGTCGTCTTTAGCTTTTTCTTGACTCTTAAAAATTGAAAAATCAAAGTTGTGTCCAAGCATCATAAAATTTATTTAATTCGGAATAACATCCCTGTTCCTTCGTTGATCTTAGGTTGAGGTAATAAAATCCACCAATCAAGGAATTCCCCTTGGGGGAAATCCTATCCCTTTCTCTTCGTGGGGAGATATTGATGCTCCATATATGGCTACATTGTCCCTTCCAGGAATCACAATTGGCCTGCTGGTATGGCTATTCTCAACCTCTGTCATTCAAAACATCATAATACCTCAGCAATCGAATCAGCAACCAGATGATACTGAAGTTGTCCCTTCACCTTCTATTTCGTTTCTGTCTCCCATCCTTCTTCCTCTTCACTTGGTGAAACTAGTGATGCTAAAAACCAAGTAGCTGAGAAGAAGAAGAAAGGGAAGGAGAAGAAGAAGAAGAATTCAGTCAAACAAGGGGGAAACTTTGCATCATCCGGCGAAAATCTACACACTGAACCTTCCAAACCCAAATCTCCATACATAATTTGCAGAGGAAACCACTTTCATCGAGATTGTCCTTGCATTCCGCGGATCTTGAGAGACTAGTATCCCCGTTTGCACCATTCGATGTCATCAACCTCTATCGATCATGTTTAGAGCACACCATCAACTAGTGAAAATGAAGTCAATGGACAAAAAGGAAAGTTCAAATTTCCTTGTAGGTTGCGTGAAGGTGATCATGCCCTTCACCGTTGTCCTTTTCTTGATGAAGCCAAAAGTGTCTTGGATAATCGTCCTGCTTCATTGCAGCGACTTCCACTTGGATACAAGAAACTCTTGCCAAGTCCATCGCTAGTTGAAAATTCGACTAACATAATTCAGTTGTTATTCGAAACACCCATCGTTGAAGGTAAACTCTCTAAGTCCATACCGGACCAAAGCCAACAGGTCGAGATTGCAGTCGACCCAATCTTGCCTTTAGAAGGTCCACCTTTGGATGATAAAATTTCCAAAGAGAATGAGAATGACACCATTCAAATTCCTTTTGTTAACATAGAGTCTGATGAACATGGGGGAAATCTCCCCGTTCCTTTACAATAGGAGGAAAGTTTCCCATTTCGAGAGACTCATTTGGTCGTTTATTCGGTCCCCCCTCCAACCAATCTAGTCATTTCCTTCGATTGGAATCAACTAGTGGGACCCCGCCTTCCATCTAATGTACCATTCCAAATCATAGTACAAGTTTACAAAATGATCATGTTTGATGCTATCATATATGAAGGGGATTCCATGAGTATCCTTTCCTCACTTCTTGGAAAGTGCTTGGTTTGCTATCACTTTTGCCTGAGAATCAAAATTTGTCAAGCTTCAACAAAGGAACCAGTCGACCGTTAGGGATCCTTCCAAAGTTGCCTATAACTTTGAAAAGGAAAACCATTCACTTGAACGTAATGGTAGTCCAAGGGCCAAAGATTACAATCTACTCCTTGGGTGTGACTATGTTTACAACATGGGAGCTATTGTTTCCACACTCTTTCGAGTGATGTGTTTCCCATATGAAGGAAGAATGGTGCAACTCATCAACTAGCTTTCATTTCCCAGTTCAAACACAACTACGAGTCAAACATAATCCCTAAATGGTCTCTTTACATCAAGAATGTCTCTTCAACCTTCTCTTCATCTACCTAATTACCTCGAGTAGTTTGGTGAATGTAACGAAGCTTGGGGGCATGAACCCTAGTCTGCCTTGGCAGGCGAACCCAGCTGAAAAAACAGATTTCCTTGGAGGTTATATGACTAGTCTGAAACACCATTTCCGTGTAGGATACGGGATTAGTCTGAAACATTTATCTCCTTGCACGTTATGTGATTGGAAGCTCACACCATCCACCTTTTTCTATTTCGATAGACAGAGCCGAGGAAGTGCCTTGTCTGCTCTGCAAATGAAACAACTCTTCTTAAATGCAAGGGCTTCCATAAGGTAACCTGGAAATTATCATTTTCTCAACACCTGGGGGCGTGCAAACCTTTTTATGCAAGTGAAAAGCGACCAGTTTCATTCTAGCCTTGTAGTGTTTTAGTGTAGCTTTTAGTTCAACTACTTTGGTTAGGTGATTGGTCTAATCCACCATTCACCTTTGTCGGTCGCGTGCAAGCAAAGCAAAGGAAATGTTTTATCTAGGTGAAATACAAAACTCTCCTACCTAACCTTAGTAGTTCTTTAGCAGTTATTGTAGTTAGATCTGTAGTTTGGTTGTCTCTAGCTTACATAAATAGGCAATGAGCAAAGTTTTTCATGGTGCAAGCTCATTAAAAAATGAACCTACTAACAAGAGACATCTTTAAATGACTGGCATGAGCAATGTTTTCGCAAGATTCAAGATCGTTAAAAAATAAACCCGCTACAAGAAATGTTTCAGCAACGTTCAAGCTCGTTAAGAAATAAACCCGCCACTGAGTATAGTTTCTTCCGTTGCAAGCTCATTAAAAAATGAATCCACCCTTGGTGAATAACCTTTGTGATTGCCTTGCTATCAGCCTTTTGAGCCTTGGTTGTGTTCTTACCGTCACCTCCATTGTTTTGGCTGATCATACGCTTCCACTTGATTGTTTACCCTTTTGAGGAACAGTTGTGACGAGTGATTTTGTTAGCCACCCTTTTTACATCGTCATGTTTGAGAAGTTCCAAACTTACCGGGAACCAATTGCTACCTGAAAACATCACTCGTTCCTCAAAAACGAGTCTCTTTTAAGCTCTTTTTAGACTCGTAAAATATGAAAAGATTTCCGAGCTATTGGAATTTCCAGCTCATTAAAGTAAAGGGAAGTGCCATCTCTCCTCTACATTTTAATATTTTTGGACCTGAGGGATCATTCTACAAAAATATCGAGCGATTGTCTCTTTCGGCTCGCTAAAGTGATTGAAAATTCATCCCTTTCATATTATTTTATACTTTTTCGGACTTAAGGGATTATGCCACGAAAAAGGACTGTTGGAGTTTCCTTTTTGTCTCTTTTCAAACTCTCTAAACATGAAAAGAACCGAGTTATATTTTTCATTAAACTCATTAAAACAATAGCGACAAACTTGTCCATCCGGACAAGAGTAAGTTTCATTGTCGCTAGGCTCGCTAAAACATAGCGATAAGTTTTCCCGAAGGGAAAATTATAGAACAAGCATATGTTATCCTCCTCAAGCTTGAAAAAAATAAAGAGGTACTAATTAGCAATGACTGGGGAAAAAGGGAAGAAAACTTGAAGAACTTCATTGGTAGCAAGTCGCTCTTGAACATGACACTTTCAGTCCATCACCATGATTGAGTTGGGTTGGGTTATTCCGTTCACCGATCACATCACCATTGGTCCTCCATACCATCCATTTTGGGATTAACGCTACCAATCCATCTCAGTGTCACCGATATGTTCAAGAGAAGTCATTTAGAGAATTCACCACCAAGCTAACACCTCATCCACTGCAATACCTTCACCCTCCATTTTTCATGACTGCCATTCCTGAACCTTGTATCATCAGATCGTTTTCACCTCCAGAAAATCATTTGCTTCATTTCGTGTCATAGATGTGGGAT